>JAULUF010000022.1:9777500-10065000 GCA_031834385.1 Semotilus atromaculatus | reverse complement strand
CTCCCATGACTCCTCTGGATCATCCAAATGGTCATTGGCAAACTTAAGACGGGCCTTGACATGTGCTGGTTTAAGCAGGGGAACCTTCCGTGCCATGCATGATTTCAAACCATGACGTCTTAGTGTATTACCAACAGTAACCTTGGAAATGGTGGTCCCAGCTCTTTTCAGGTCATTGACCAGCTCCTCCCGTGTAGTTCTGGGCCTTTCTTAGGATCATTGATACCCCACGAGGTGAGATCTTGCATGGAGCCCCAGTCCGAGGGAGACTGACAGTCATGTTTAGCTTCTTCCATTTTCTAATGATTGCTCCAACAGTGGACCCTTTTTCACCAAGCTGCTTGGCAATTTCCCCGTAGCCCTTTCCAGCCTTGTGGAGGTGTACAATTTTGTCTCTAGTGTCTTTGGACAGCTCTTTGGTCTTGGCCATGTTGGTACATTCTTACTGATTGTATGGGGTGGACAGGGGTCTTTATCCAGCGAACGACCTCAAACAGGTGCATCTAATTTAGGATAATAAATGTAGTGGAGGTGGACATTTTAAAGGCAGACTAACAGGTCTTTGAGGGTCAGAATTCTAGCTGATAGACAGGTGTTCAAATACTTATTTACAGCTGTATCTTACAAATAAATAGTTAAAAAATCATACATTGTGATTTCTGGATTTTTTTTTTTTAGATTATGTCTCTCACAGTGGACATGCACCTACGATGACAATTTCAGACCCCTCCATGATTTCTAAGTGGGAGAACTTGCAAAATAGCAGGGTGTTCAAATACTTATTTTCTTCACTGTATATATATATATATATATATATATATATATATATATATATATATATATAATATTTATTTATTTATTTTTGCATGAGATGAAGAATCAGGGAGAGGATTGTTTTTATAACAGAACATGTTTTAGATTTTGTTAGATTCATCCAGTTTTAATTAAAGGTTGCAAATTGAAAGGAAAAAAAAGAAGAAAAAAAAAAAGGTTTAGGCCTAATGGTTATTAGTACATTTGTCACATTGTTTTTGTCTTTTAGATGTAAAGTCAGCTGTGCAAGGAAACTCTTGCTGTTTGTGGTTCTTCTTTATTGCATATTTTTGTTACATTTGAAATGGCCTTGTGTTTGTAAACCTATGACTGACCCTATTTAAGTGTGAGAGTTCCATCTGCATGGTGGAGTGGTCCCTGAGGCCCCCGGCTGGCCTGCAATTCCCAGCAGCTCTCTTTAAGAGCCTGTGTCTGAGCCAGCTAAATATCAACTCATTAGCTCAGGCAAATGGGACTGCAGTATATAAATAAATAAAAAAACGGAAAGGGAAAAGAAAGAATACTGAATCCATTTAAGCCCTGGTGAGAAGCACAGGAAACACGAAACAAAATGAGAGGGAAAGGGTAGAAATGAGTTTTGTTAGCATTCGTCCCATATTTTTTGCTTGTTTTTCCCCCGTTTCAGACCTTTTTGCTTCTGTCCTTGGTCTGTCCTCATATTTCTTGTTCCTCCCCTCTCTGTTTCTATCCCCCTCTCTCGCTCCCTGATTTTTCTTTTTTTGGAATGTCTGTTCCTCCCTGTCTGTGGCCTATATCTTTTGCTCGCACTTCTATCTGCTCGCAACCTCTTTCACCTTCTGTGGTCTGTAATTTCCTGGAATATTCAGCCATGCTGAATTTCACCCTCATGTTCCCAAGCCTCTTTCAAATCTAATTAATTAAATTATTGTTAAGAACACTGGAAACAAGGTCACAGCGATGCCTGTTGATTACTTTCCCCTTGTTGAAGAATACAGCAGAGCCGGACGGCATGTGTTGATTCATATACTTCGATGCTTGGAGCCTCACAGATACCGTAACACCCTTTTTTTTCAGTTTTTTTAACACCTCATTTACAACGACAATATTTTCATCATGTCATCCTTTTGTGGACACAAAAGATTGCACCAGTGACCAATCAACTGATGTTCTTTTACCCTCTTTTAACTTCTTTGTGCTTCGGGGCTTTCTAGTTCTCAGGTACAATCTGCTCTCTCGCAGCGACACGCTCTTGAAGAATATGCATGAAGTAAAGCATCTATGGTGCAATAAATTGCAATTCCGTGCTCCTCATGCTAGTGGACGCGTGCCAAACTGCGTGGAATACCCAATGAATATGTTGTTTCATAAAATGACAGTACTGATTTTGCCAGGTGGGTCTGTGAAATGAAAATGGCAATTTGCACCCAGGGACTAATGATGGCATTATCGTACGCAAAACAAATATGCGATTAAATATTAATTTAATGCTGTAAAGATGGGCTTGTGTGTCGAGGCACGCTGAAATGAGTGCCTGTTGCACAGGGGGATGGAGGTGCCCTGAAGCGGACCGGCACATCAGCATATATGAATTAATATTTTTTTTAGGTGCGTATAGCACACAGAGCATCGCCCTTGTTGCAAGGGACAAGGCTGGGCCTGAGTGAAAGGAAGCCATCTTTAGCTGCATGAAATTCCATCTCTGTCAGAGCCGGGGCCCTGCAGTGCCGTGAAAAGCAGTTCGATCTTGACAGAATTTAATTTGTTTTTCTTCACTTTTCTCCGCCTTTCTTTTGGGTTGAGGCTGTGCAATATGTTGCTAAGAGGATGTTTTTTTGTTGGGAGGGAATCTTCAGTTTGATTGTGAATCCAGAGATAACACCTCACTATAGAATCCTTTTCCACAGAGAAGGTTATTGCACCGCACGGAGAGCACTTGTGTGTGTTCTTTTTGCACTAGCAAGACCGAGGGGACGGTGGCTTACGTCAAGGTTCCTCGCTGTAATGTATTCAATGAATGGGGTCTCTGCTCTGCTAATTATCCAAAGTAATTAACAGCAGGTTTTCAAGGTATTGCATATCATTATGTCATTAAAACTGTCCTTTGCGGAGGAGTGTGGGAGTCAGTGGTGGACTGCATGAACTCTGAAAGTGACCGTGGGGTGTGGGTGGATATTTTCTCATGCATTGCATTGTACAATAATATCACTCTGAAATATGTGTTAGAACCACACATAGGCTTATATGCTGTGAAATGGGTTGCAAAGGGCAGTGGGATCCGTCTTTGTTAAAGTCAACATGAAATCAAAATTGACCTTATTTACTTGCTTGATATACACACTCCTGCTCATATTTTACATTGATGCACATTATTCAAAAGATTTTTTTTTGTATTTATATCTTCTATATTTTTTTTGTCTTTATATTATTTCATCAAAATGTATTAACTTCCTCCACCTCTGAAACAAGCAACAACAAAAAGTCTTTGTAATCTTTCATCATAATGTAATAATTTGCTCTCTTCTGAAACATGAAGTCGACAATTCCTCTTATTCTTCAATCGCTTCCACCTGGACCTGTTCTGATATGCAACAACCACTTTCACAACCCAATCAATTCCAATGGATTAAATTAAGTCCTGGCCTAGACTAACAAAAACGCTTAACTTTCTTTGTTGAAAAGTATTCCTTCATGAAGGGGTTTCATAGAAATACCATAAAAGAACAATTATGATTCCCCAATGAACCTGTCAGTAAAATATTCTTAGAAGATATTCTTAGTGTTACGAACTTTTTTCTACTTAATTTTTGTTAAAGGTTCTTCATGGAACCATAATGCCAATAAAGAGCCTTTATTTTTAAGAGTGACAAAGTGGAAGAAAATAGTTCACTGAAAGTTTCTTAGGGGTACCAAAAATGGTTCCTTTGTGGCCTTGTCTAAAATCCCCTTTTGATTTTTCCTGGCACAACATTTGTTTCTAAAAATGTACTTTTTCTCTTGTTGAATATCCCATTTCACCATAAAATAAATAGTTTATGACAGTCGTTTTGATGTTTACTGTAAATTGTGACTTCTTTTAAGCAATAGAAATGTTGAATCTACCCAGAGAAGTCTTTGTAAAACCTGCACCTTGAGTTGTGAATGAAGGGCTCATGCTGTTATGAGACACGGCAGACTCCACTATAGCTCATCTCCATGTAAGAATCACAGACGACCGCAGTGTAAGACAGCACCGCACAACGCAGAGACGGTGATCTACCCACATCCCTTGCAGCAGAAACAACAAAAAAGACCTGCAGGGCTGGCGGCTTACTCAGCATCCAGGTCTTTCACAAAAAAGAGGCTTTGATAGTGAAGTCAATACTGCCCAGACATAGGAAATGGCAAGGAAGAGGTCCATGGTGGGCTTTTTCAGATGATGATGCATGACATACCCACATTAGCATCTCTATATTTATTTATTTATTTTTCTTTCTTTTCTCACCCCCTAAGAGAGAGTATTTTTGATAAGTGCTTCTCTCTGGGAAGCACAGCACTGCACTGCAGACCTATGATCTGAACAAGTGACCATCTGTTCAGCCCTCCATTGTTCTCCCAAAAAGCAACTTGAACTTGTTTGAAGAAATCTGCAAGCTACTCAAAACTCCCCTCACAGATCTTACAGTGCCACACCGGAATATTTAAAGGGGTTCATTGAGGAACACTGAACGATTTTTTCAGTCATTCAAGTCTGATGAAAGTGCGCTGCTGTAAATGTACCTGCAGCAAAATCCTTGTGAGGTGGAGGGTTGGGGAGCAGCTGAAAGGTGAATGATCCCAGAGATGTAATTTAGAGACAGAATGTTATTTAAATGTGCATTATTAACATGAAAATGTCCTGAAGAGCCAGCATTTTCCAAAGGTTTGGAGTAAAGAGTCTTTTGAGGGGGAGAAAACGGCTATTGCTCTACAGATTACAAAAGCACAACCAGTACTTGTCAAAGCACTGTACTTAGCTTTAGACATCCGTAGAAGCACATATTTCTGTTTTGAAAATAGGGCAATTTCATATGTAGAATACCTGTGACTATAAGAGCAATACATTCTTGTTATCTTTGTGAATAGACCCTTTTTGCCAGGATATGCCAAGTCATACGCACGCTGGAAAGTCAGGAAGACTAGGAGAACATATTCCAAGCCAGTCAATTTCTCAGAGTCACTCAGTCGGATACAGAGCTCCACAAATGTACTGCCGCACATGCTAGTACCTCAAGCTGAACCACGCTGAAAAGAACTTGCTTGTTGAGCAGCACATATTTGATTTTCGCCCTTCAGTTAACTTGACAATTTCCACAGTTTATCTTGTTTGTAGTTCTTAAAAACTAAAAGAACAGTTCACTCAAATTTTGTTGTTATTTACCAACCCTCATGTCGTTCCTAATCCGTGTGATTTTCCTTTTTCAAGTGGAACACAAAAGGTGAGTTTTAAAGAATATCCTGCCTCTCTTTTCTATATATTGAAAGTAAATTTGGGCTAGATCAAACAATTAGCTGAAATTCTGTTCTTAAAGGGCCCCTATCATGGATCTTTTAAAGTTTCCTATTGTTGTTTTGGAGTCTCCTACAACAGGTTTGCATGCATCAAACGTCAAAAAACTTTCATTTTCTCATAATATACATTTGCACATCACCAGATTTTCAATGATTCTTAAACGACTCACCAAATGAATCAATCTCTCTAAATCCCTCCTTTCCGCGAGCTACTCTGCTCTGATTGGCCAGACAGGTCAGTCTGTTGCGATTGGTTTACCGCGTAATTCCCATTGCCATAACACCGACAGCTCTGTGTGTCCTGAGGCTTTCTACACCGTAAACTAAACACAGTAACGAACAATGACATTGATTTTACCATATCAATCCAAACGCGAGTCCGATGAATGAATGAAACACTAGAAGAACCATTCATTCAACCCGAACCTCCATCACAAGGACGACTCGAGCAGGACGTTTCAGTGATTCACTACTCAGTTTGAGGTAACTAATAGCTGGGTGTCACGATTTTAAAATCGATCGAAATCGATTGAAACTAAATCGCAATCATCGAATTCAAAAATGGAATCGTCGATGCTGCCACGCTCCCATGTCACGTCCAGTCGGTTTGCAAAGCGGGAAAAAACACGCGTGTTGAAGTGCTGCGAGTCCTCTACCTCAGCTACATCCAGTCAAAATATAGCATGGTAACTGCAGATGCAGGAGACCCATCGACAGGACTCGAACACCCCTCCTCTTTCACTGAAGTCGCCGGTGTGGGACAGTGGGAGTATTTGTGATTTCCAGTGAGTTATGTTGACAACGTTCACATTCGCGTTCAAAGTTCGCGCTTCAAAAAAGCCACAGTTTGCAAGCTCTGCTACTGTATGTGCGTGTACCATATTCTTCCACTTTTTAAATTAAAACTTTAAATTGACAAAAACAGCAGACTCAGAACAGTATACATCTTTATACAATAAATCTTGCATGTCACAAATAACTTGATTCTCCACCTCCACGAATAAGACGAGTGTCGTTCATTTCCGCACGAGTCTATTTCTCGAGTTAAAGTGACAGTGCACAGTTCGTGGTCAAAATGAACATGATATGAAAATGTTGTAATTAAATACTAATATTTTTCACAGTCATGTTTTTACTTTAAGACCGAGGTAAAGCAAGGAAAACATCGATGTATCTGTTAAACCGTGTTTGTTTTGTTGTGAACTTGAATTGTCATCTTCTGTGAATAAGACTGCAGTTACAAAAGAGAAACTACATGGCAGGTTATTTTGCTTAAGTTTCTAATTGACTGAAGATATGTTATTGTAACATTATTTTGTTAGTAAATGTTAATAAATATAAATTTGACAATGTAGTGTGGTACATTGCGAACAAAGGTCATATATCATATTGCATAAAAGTCTAGTCTAAAAATGGCATAGCAAACTGTGCTTAAAAAAAATAAATGTAAAAATCGAGAATTGAATCGAACCGTGACCTTAGAATCGAAAATGTAGGCTAATCGAATCGAGGATTTGGAGAATCGTGACACCCCTACTAATAGCCGAGCTCTATAGCGTGAATGACTGATGTAACATAAACATTGGTAAAACAAATCTTGCTTCATGCTTAATCTTTCCTCAAAGTAGTGAGAACGACAAACAATCTGCATTAATAGACAGAGTTTTATGTAATAGTGGCCCACAGCTGATTAGCTGACTCCGATATTTGAGAAGCAGTCGTCAGTAAAATAAAGGTAACAGGAAAAGTTTAGGATTATACTGCTGTAGTATCATGGTAAAGATTAATTTTAACCACAGATTTTTCACATGCTCGTCCTTGGACGGTGGAAAAAAAATGTCTTTACTGTCACATTGTAGAGCACAGCGTCTCCTCTCCCCATGATGCTCTCCAGTATCCACAGGATCAGCTGCCGGTTTGAGGTTTCCCTGGTGCCTGTGCGCGCAATAAGTGGGCGGGCTAATGTTTTTCGTCTTGACGTCACAACAAAACAGCTTATGACTCGTTTGAAAAACAATTAATTTCATTGACTCAAAGAGTACTTTTGAAAGACAATAACTTTATCTATGGTGCATTTTCAGATTTAAAACTTTGCAGGATGTTTTCATTCGCTTAGAGCTATATTACACACTACATGAAAGGTAATTTTCAAAAATCCATGATAGGGGCCCTTTAAAGTAAATATCAATATTTGATTAAATGCAATCTTTATTTCAACAATCTCAATTTATTCCCAATATTGTCAGTGGCTAAATGCTTTTTCATATGTAAACAAAATAGATGTTTACTGAAATATAGTCTACTCAAATGAATCCGAATCAAATTAAAGGGATACTTCAGGATTTACCATTAAACTTTGTATTAGTAGAAAACTTGTAGTATTTTCGAATTACTGTGCTTTCCACCCTCCCCCTAAGACAAGAGATTTATGTATTTTTTGTCTGGAAAAAATCCTCCGATGACGCAAAAATCGTAGGGGCTGTCCCGCATGTTCTCATAGAGGGTGGGATGTCTGGGATTCAGCTTTTGCTTTCTGCAGTCGCCATTCATTGATTACATGCACACCTTTTGTTTCAATCTAACTTAGTTAGTTAATCATTCCAATTGGTGAATCTGAATGTAGTGTACATGAACGCTAAATTAGTGATCGGTTGATGTGCGTATTAACATTGCTAAGAAAATTCCCGCTCCTCGAGATACGAGACCGGTGCGTCTCACAGGTGACGCTCATCAGTAATCCCGCCACCATCCTCGCACCGTTCTCCCGCGGCCCTCAGTCTCGTCCTGCTTGCCACCGTAAACCTAATGAATGGCAACTGTAGAACGCAAAAGCCGAATCCCCGACACTTTGGGTGATCTCGTAATCCCGGCCAGACTCATCACGGAGACTCACTAGTAGCCTAGTCTTGTTGTTTAACTACTGCACTCTTTTACTGGTAGGCGTGGTCTCCTAGGGCAGGGAAGCAAGTGCATTTTGGAAGTAACGTCTTTCATCCATTTAAGCCAAAAACATTTTTTCTGGCTTTTCTCAGTCTAGAAAGCTCCAAATTCAAAAATAATTTCACATTTCTTCTACATAAATGACCCATTTTAAATACACATTCATCTTTCCAGAGGTGAAGTATCCATTTAAGAGCTTGTGAACCGGAATCTAATCAACTGGCAAACCTGTAGGCTATTGATGCCCATTCATATTGCTACTTCTTTCACGAATGTCTATATTACTAAAATACATGAAACACTTTTTGTTAAAATGCTAGTTTGGATCATTTTGCTTAAGATTACTTTGCTTAAGATTATTTGTTCAGCTTCTTGAGCATCAGAAACTGTCTGTACATCACATATTGGAGAGCAATGATGTGCTAAGATGTGGTCACAAAGCAGAAAAAGTATTTTGCCTTTACAGTGCACCACAGAAATCTCAAGACATTTTCTCTTTGACTCATTTCATCATGGGGTCACTCGTCCCAGAATGAGTCGATTCTGCTTATCAGCCCTGAATAGAAACTTAAATATTTATTTCCATCAGACTCTTGGGGAAACAGCATAAACTCACACAACACTATTTACTAATATGTTTACTAGCCATTTAGAGTTCTACCATTTACATTTTTATTCTCTAATCAACAATAGCAGAATTTGAATAAGACGAGTTTAGTTGTGGGGTGGTAGTCGATTTATTTTAGACCTGTGGGTTATTCCGAGTCTGGGGTATAACTCGTTTAAACCCTGTAATAGCAGCATTAAGTTATTTATTTGTTTTTCAGCAGCTGCTTTGTCACAAGATCAAGCATGTAATAATGAAATGTTTACAACTGGAAAAAACATCAAAATGTTTACCAAATGATTGTGAAGTTATTGCTTGGTGCCGTTTTTATTTCTGTGAGCAAGTTCATTCAGAAGTGTGTTTTCATGAAGGTTACTTGTCATTTAACAGACGCTTTCTACTAGTACACAAATGGCAGGAGCTGTTTCCCCTAGAGCAACATTGTATTAAGTGCCTTGATGAAAGACTTGATTGTGTTAGGCTTCACTTAGAAACTCCCCAGTTTATGTGTCAGCCCTGCCTAGGATCACATTTGTGACGTCTGTGTTATCAGCCCAGTCTTAATCACCAGACGGCTACTCACAGAGGCAATGACTGGCCAAATTGCCTGACTTAAAGTGTTTTCACACTTTATACGATTGCTTCAGTCCATACCCAATTTCAGTTGTTCCCCTCTGTTCTGCTTTCACACTTTTTTTCCCGATGTGCCGAACCGCTTCTGTCATCAACATGTGGCAACAAGCTTTTAAATGCTCATCAATGTTTGCTTCACCTTTTCGGTTTTGCTAATTTATTTCAAGCACATTATTTTATAAAATGAATAAATTTGTATATTTATGAATTTGGAGCATGTGGTGTGTCTTAAAGATTCTCTCTTCTGTTTAGAAGTGCTTGAGCTTCTCTGTCTGGTTTTATTGCTCACTGTTTAAGCTTGCCTTCAGAAAGTCAAATCTCACAGATGGGCAAAAACAATGTATTGCCGTTTTGTCGATCACCTCTGTTTTCGCACTTTAAATTATGGTATATACACCTATTAGCAAAACATAACCACTGGCCTTGATGACAAGAACCCTCAACCAACCTCATTGTCACAAGAAATGCAGTTCCTTGTATTTAATTAAAAAACAACAACAACAAAAAACACCTTTCAACACAAACTACCAAACCGGACTTCAAAAGTCTGAAAAATTGTGATGCCTGCTCCTTTGGTTTTAGTGGGGCCCATAATTATTTTAGGAAATATAGTGACTTTAGATGTTTTCATCTCTCAAAGATGTAACTTCATTTGCAATTCACTGCATGTTTAGATGCAAGTCTAATGATTTTGAAGTCTAATGAGGTGTGTGCTGGACTTCCTACTCTACTGTGTTTTAAAGAACCTTTTTTCCACTTTCTTACTAATAACCCATTTGGATCAAACATAAGGAGCTTTATACCTCCAGTTTCATTTATAATCATACTTAGCTATCCAGAACAGATGTTCCTATCTAGACTCTGTCTACTGTACGGGTTATTGTTTTCTTCTTCATCCGTTACTTTGTATTTCTTTCAAGCGGAATTATAATTTTAATGGATTTTTATGCTTGATGCACAAAGTCACCTTCTCGTGTCTTCAATCCTTTTGGATTTCAACGTATAACCCTTTTTTAAAAGCCTGATGTCCACTTGAAGTACTGCGCGCTAGACAGAAGTCAAATAAATTTTGTTTGTGTTCTTCCATTTAGTCCGCACTCCGCAGTATTTTTGCCCTACTCACCACTGCAGTTTTTGCCCATAGGCCCATAGTAATGATGTACTGAATTATGCAGCAGACCCTCTGATAGTCCCTTTTGCCTTTACTCAAAACTCCCTTATAGGCATTTGTCCTTTACGTTATTGAACTCACTCTTAAATATTTCTCTTTTTACCTCCTTTGCTCCAATCATTGACCCCCCCCCCCCTTCTTCTCACTTCCACTCTTTGCTTCCATTCAAACGTCCACTTCTCTTTCATTTTTTTTTCACCCCCTCTCCTCTCCCTATTGGTCTTTCCCAAACGGATCTTGCTTTCCCAAGTCTTAATCCCCCATTCTGTGTCTTTTTCCCAGTGTCAAAAGAACTGCAAGGAGAATTAATGGGGGAGAGAGAAGGAGGAAAATGAGAAGAAATTATGACGTCAGCGTGCCTTCTGGTTCAAAGCTATGACATTAGCAGCTCCAGCTCTGAAACGTAGCCAGTATGACGGAGAGATAGATGTTAATTTGCGTTTGTGTGTGCATGTGGGTGTGTGAATATGCTGCCAGACCCTGAGTCAGTGTGTCACTTAATACACACGTTAGTGCGAGTATAGGTACGTTTGTGCTATACATCACACAGTATATCGCACAATTGCTTGTCTGTGCACTTGCGTACACGTTGTTTGTGTATAAATAAGTGTGTTTAGTGGGAGGTTAATTAAAGAGAGTGTGTGTGTGCACGTCTACTGCAAAGGCGGAGGGATGGGTGGGTAGGTTTTGATGGCTGGCGTACAAAGTGACTTGAAAATGATTCATGGTGTTGCTGGCGCTTACATGGCCTGCCATTTGTATCAGCACAAGCATGCCGTCTCTCCCTCCCTCTCTCGTTCTCGTGCGCTCTCGCTTTTTTCTCTCATTGTATGAGGAACACAAACAAAAGGCACAGAGGGCGGCCTCATCCCCTCTGTTCTTCTTTATTTTCACTTTTATTTACTCCGTCTGCTCTGGATCCACCCAGGCAGAGATGGACTCTTTACGGCCAGGCAGATATATAGCGGAGATTCGAGACACTGTCCTGCGTTAAAGGATCTAATGCATGAATCAATGCAGAGGAGGTAATGATTTCCCACGTTCCCCGGGGAATGGTGAGGTTCAGGGAGGTGAGATGTGTCAGCTTTCTTCTCCAATTCCCATGGAGGGACTTAACTACCTCTGCCAGGTTAATGTATCTTGGTGTCTGGTGGCGTCCTAATTGATGTTGATGGACTGTACGCTGATGGCTTGCCTTTCATGTTTTCCCTCGGTTCAGTTACGTTGTTTCTAACAGTCCTTCTTTCTTTTCTCCCTCAAGGTCTCGTTCCAGTATAAAGCGCTACCCACCCAAGTGTCTCTCTGCCCGTGTTATGGCGGCGAGGCCCGCCCTTTCGTTTCTATTGGCTGTGCTGGCGTGCACTGGGCCGGCCCAGCCCTCCCCCCCACTGCTGCTCCGCCCCCGGGAGAGAGAGAGGGACTCAGGAGGGGCTTCGGGCGGAGTCAACATCGCTGTGGTTCACTCCGGCTCCTCCCACCTCCCGGAAACGAGCGCTGGGGTGGGGGGCGTGGGCGGGGCCTCTTCAGCGGGCTCCGGCTCCGGTGCCGGGCCAAGCAGCAGCAGCAGCAACTCGGGGACGGGTTTTCTAAGTCGGGCCTGGTCAGGACAGGTGGGTGAAAGTGTGATGACACCGTGGGGTCCTGCGAACGTGATCTGGCTGGCCGTGAACGAGAGCAGTCCTGGGAGCCTCTTACTACAGTTATGCGAGTTACTGGCCACCACTCCACTACAAGGCCTTGTGTTTGAGGAAGAGAAGCCACCACCGCCCAACCGGGCACCGTTAGCACCTATGCTGGAATTTGTCTCGGCCCAGACAGGAGTGCCTATCATTGCTGTGGGAGGAGGGGCTGGTTTGGGGAGGGAGCCACAGGTAAGAGTTAAGATTAATTCATAAGACTCTTAGATATAATGGTTCTTTAGGAATTTGAGAGAATGGAATCGGCTGTGGTGTTCCAGGGTCTCAGAAGCAGAAGTTAGTCATAGTTTGGTCAACTTCTATAGTGGTGAACCGAGACTGCAACAAATATAATTTTGTGTTCCCATTTGGATAAATGGCAAATGAAAAAATCCACAATAGGCCAATTTCATTCCACTTTTGGCTCCCGGATTGGCCCACGCTGGGTAAATTATATTTTTATTTTTTTATTTTTATTTTTTAGCTTAAATTGAACTATATCAGTAATTGTGCGAATTAAATACCATGAAAATGTTTGAACTGTCTTCATGATTTTTTTGGTGAGACTACAAAGCTCTAATTAAGAGCTAAATTTAAGAACTAATTCGAAATGACGGCACTAATTGGTTATATCGTTCTCTGTGTCTTTTTGGTGGGACTGTGCATGATCACACTGTTTTTCGCGATGTGCTGGGGAAATCATTGGCTGGCAGCTCCCATCTCGCACAGACCTGATCTGCTGATTCATAATAAGAGCAGGGCCACTTGCACCCAGGACAGTATACATTTCTGGACATATTTATCATAAACTGCAAGACTTAACTTAACATATGCTCCAGTTGTCATCATCTTAAAATCTGTAAGTATGCACAGACTTAACAAACCCATTAGAAGCAGTATTGTTGCTGTTGCACATTGTATAGTTGCTCTGCTTATAGATTTATGAAAAGACTGTGATTTAAGGTAAGTTGTATACAATGTGGTCATGAAAATAAATTGTTTTAGTTTCATTATTTTAATCTGTCAGGATTAGTAATAACATATGCTTGAATGCAGGATATTATGTTGTGACATATCCGACAGAACGGTGAAACCAAGGCAATAATATATATATATATATATATTATAAATAAATGTTCATCATATGGTGATACGAGCAGGGATATTACTACTATTAATGAGTACATATTTTGGTGACATGACAGCCGGTGAATTAAGAAAACAGAGAGTGGGTGTTTAGATATAAACAAGTACAAATTAATTTCTTTTGTACATTTTATAACAGCAACTTGGAAAACAGGTAAAACAGAAAAGTTAAGAAGCGATATTTAAGAAAAGAGCGTACTAATGTAATGTTTGCAGACCCGTAGTGGAACAAATTTTACACCGCAGTGATGTAATTTCCGTTTCTTGAGAAATTGACCTTTAGCGTTACATTTTTAAAGATGAAAATATAATAAAAACTTGATGGATTTACAATTTTAATCATTGTGGAAACGCATGATCACAATCTGTGAAAAGAGTCCATTGGTGTGGCCGTCAGTTGTACTGCCAGTATGTTAATGCCGTAAATATGACACTATGACACTGTGACAACTGATTGGCTGATGACAGTAAACGAGCATGCACAGTCACAAGCTATTCGTTAGCAAATATTCTGAGCTCTGAAATGGAAAACTAAAGTTAATTTGATGCTTTTAAGAGCCATTTGAAACCATATTGGTCATGGGTAAAATTCATATTATATAATATGATTTATTTGTTTGTTGCTTGCAAAAAAATGGGCATGAATGAAAAAAGATGCTTTTTATATCTAGCAGCAGGCAATTTAACTATTTAACTGTACTTGCCAGACAAACCCTGACCTTGTCTAATTGAAATAAACTAAAGCTCATTATCATTTTCTTTAGACCTAATTCTTTTTTTCCCCTGGAATGCACAATAACACTTTCCCCAGAGATGTAATGGTATTTGGTCATTTTTCAGCCATGACCTCAGTTGTCCTCTCTGTGTACACTGCTCTCAGCGGCCTGGAAACGCACCGAGCTGTCTCCTAGATATGCCTCTTCTAATTTTAGCAAAACCGTGAACAAAATAATTATTCAAAGTATTACGCATTAGTCAACAATACAGGTCAGCTGGGGTTTGAGTGGGCAGTAAACAGGGTAAAATGTTGTGTAAGAGGCAATAGTATACAATAGTAAAAATATTTGACCAAAGTTATGGTAATTACTTTTTGAGTTACTGTGACTATACACACTAGAATGTACGTATTGGCAAAGAGGAAAAAACACAAGGGTTTGCAAAAGTAGAGAAAATTGCCCTCCAAAGTTATGGTCTTCCCTCCAAAGACATGTCAGAATGTCAGATGCATGAAAGCATTTCTGATTGACTGAAAAGGTGTGGGCCACTCCCAGATGTTTATAGAGCCAAGGGCTGTCACAGAGACAGGTGGGATGTTCCAGGACACATTTAAAGGTGCCCTAGAATGGTTTTTATTTTTATTGTATAATGTTTTCTGGGTTGCCCTTATAATGTTAGTATGTTTTTTAGATAAAAAATAGTCATAATTTAGAAATAAAAGGCATTTTTTCCTAGCCTGATTTTAGCCCTGAGCCCAAACGCTCTGTTCGAAGGGGCGTGTCTGCTGTGTGCAACCGGCCTCTGCTGTGATTGGCTGACATGCTTGCATATGAAATAGCTACGTATTACATGTGGAACTCTCTCGAATACTTTTACTACAGATATTATACGTTTTTACTATTACAGCTATCGAGATTAACGAATCGTGAGATGTTTTTAAAGTATTTAGATCTATTCCCATCACATAAAATGTTGCCGTGATGAGCATTGAGCAAACAGATGACAGTGTGTTGATCGCGAGAATAAAGATCTTATCATTGCAACGCAGTTTCTGCACTCTCTCTAATGCTTTCACCAATGCAAACACGATGATGTAAATATAGTATTGAACGATTTTGAGAGAAAGATTACCTATCTGAACTTGAACAATTACACACATTCAGAAAGTGTTGCTTGGTAGCTCGATCGATCGAGGCCAGCTCTGTTTTGGCCCCAGTCGAGGAAACAGTCTCGTCGGTGAAATGTTTGAAAATTTTCAGAGAAAATAAAATTAACCCATTGTTTCTTCAGAGGCTCGGATGAAGGACCATACCTTTTGTGTTCATTTGTACATCCAAACACTGATCAACTGCCATGCTTCGGCTGCGCAGTTCCGCCTGTCATTGAACATGATTTTTGGAGTCGTACATATTAATGATCCCGACTGTTGCGTCACAGTCGGTATTATGTGGAGATTCGCCTATTTTTCAGGGGTGTTTTTCAAAAACGAGATTTAAGTTAGAAGGAGAAAACAATGGTGTTTGAGACTCACTGTATGTCATGTCCATGTACTGAACTCTTGTTATTTAACTATGCCAAAAGAAATTCGATTTCACATTCTAGGGCACCTTTAAGTGTCAGGATTTGATTCAATGGATTCCAAAGAAAACAGCTTAACGTCCCTTTAATCTAAATGTAAACTAGTAAAATGACATTGTGGTTTTATAGTAAGATGCCATCAGCAACGGAAAATCGTGTATGTATGTAGTGTTTTGTACCCACTCTGTGATACACAAACACATCCGGTACAACTATTATGTTCAAAAATGATTCAGTCAGAGGCCTTTTGAAGGTCCCTTTTGTCGCGTAAGCCTCATGCTGTCTACACATGCCCTGGATTTACAATATTTAAAATCTTTGTCTGTTTCGTACTTTTTTCCATCCTTTGACAAACAAAAATCCCTACTTAAATGATTCATTCTGCAGCAACCAGTATCTGCCTCTCGCATGTGACTGTGGACTAAAAATTCACCGTGTCGTACCACTTAATAAGATTTCCGCATAATTAAGGTGACCAATTAAACTCGAATAAGTTTCAGGCTACCTGTGTTGTTTTACTCACTCTCAGGAGACATCCTCTCCGCCACCATATTTCTCTCCTGTGGAAAAATATTACATTACTTTTTCATTTGCTTGCATAGGCTTTAATTAACTACATTTAGAAAGGCTCATGTGTTGTGGATTGGTGTGAGCGTGGGTTTGGAGTCATGGAGTTAACTCTGTCTCGCAGAGCACATCTCCAGAGACTTCCTTTACCTCTTCACAAACCGCCAACCAGAGCAGGGCACGAAGGAGTCACAACTGGTTTAATTAGGACAGTAATTAATTACATTATGTGGTTAAATATTCTGGTTTGAGTAGAACGTAGATGTTTCAGCAGCCACTATTTTGCCCCCTCTGCATGAGCTTCGAAATCTGATGTTGAAAATCCATTTTCAAGTGCTCAATGTAGATTGATTTCAGCCGAATCAAAGCTGCGGAATCAGGAGAGACTGAAGTCTGTTAATACTTGGATTCTTTTGAAACACAAACACGTCCCCCAAAACAATGAAAAAGATACATGGAATTGCATATTTCTTCAGATTTTGGTACAAAGCCTTCCAGGGTCCATTTTATTCTCTGAAAGCTTTTGAATAAAATAAAATGCATCACTTAGTCCACCTGGACCTCAATATGGCACATAATGCAGTATGTATGATTATTGGCATCTCGGGGGCACAAGCTAGCACATGCACAACTTCTGGTTCAACTCTAGTGCGACGCATATGAAACCAGCAGAATATGGACCCTATGCAATTATGACGCAGAGCTATGCAATGCTATAAAATGTATGACATTCATGCAACATTTCAATACATCCTGAAGTCTTTCAAATCTCCCCAGCAACAGCACTAAATGTGTCATTGTGGATTCCAGTAATTTCAAAGGCTGTGACCTCTGATTATAAATGGGCAAATGTTAAAAAGATTATATTAATAGCTGTTGAAGTGTTCCTAAAGGAAGGCAGACCACTTCACTGGACTCTTCAGTTATCTATATGATATGTGTGAGAAATTGGGACAAATGCACTCCTAAAACAATGGAGTTCAAGTAAAAAATGTTTCCTGTCTCCTTTAAATAGGTCATTTTTAAGGGGGAAAAAAATAAAATTGATTTAGATATTTTTTTTACCAATAGACTTGATCTATACGTTTCCAAAATTGTGATGTTTGGTTTGGTTGCTGAGAGCAGCAGGCTGTTCCATTTCTCTATGTACAGAATGTAATCACTAACAGAAGGTACTTCATTAGCACATACAGATTTACATCTGAGGTCATTTAGAGCAGAAATTGATTTAGTAGTGTTTAATGTACTCTATATTGTTTTGCAATTTAATCTAAACCATCCCACTTGCAATGCATTTGATGCATGCAGCAAATCTAGTTTCAAGTGTTCAGTGAGTTTTTTTTGTTGCCGAATCAAAGCTGCAGCATCAGAAGAAACTGAAGCCTGTTAGTACTGGGATTCTTTTGAAACACAAACACCTTGGGCACTCGTTCTCCTTCCATAAAAGAATGAAAAAGAAATATTTCCCCAGTTTTAAGCTAATTAAATATGGTTATTTTTAGTATTATTATTATAAATTCTGATAAATCATTTAAAACAAATAAAATCATCAATGTATTACAATTTAATTTATGTATGTTTTAAATTTTTCATATGAATGTCAAGATCTGACTCTCCCTTCATCTTGCTCTCAGTAAAATATAATAAAATGTATATACCTGCTCCGATTTTTGTGCATCAAATTTATCAAGGTATTTGATTCCAATATGGAGTTGAAGGAAATGGAGAAATGTAGTCCTGTGGAAAATGTAACCTGACCCATTTAAGTGCTTCACTGCTTTCAAGTTACTGTACAACTATAAGCTCTTTCAGCTTTTACAAGCTGGTCTTCATTTAAATATAGAGCGGAGGTGAGCCTTTATGCTTGGTTAATGCTTCTCTGCAGTCGTGACATTCTTGTGCTCATCAGGTTTGCGGCTCCTCTGTCTGGTTATTATTTGAAAGACTCAGTGTAATAGCCTGGTTTTATCCTTTGGTCACACAGTATGAACACTTGTTTTGCATGTTTGAGGCGGTTGTATTCTAATGAGCCTGTTGGAATACGTGCTCAATTGCCTTGAATTTTGACAGAGAGGCTAAAAAATTAAGCAGAAATGCTTACATTTTACAGTTATGCATTATGACTATACTAACAGTCAAAGTGTAATTATGACACACACACACACACACACAAAACCTGCCAGATTGCCAAGGTAACGCCTAGGGGGAAATTATTCATACGGGGAAAGTACTGTGGAGTTAATTGAGACTTTATTTGCATAAGAAGTGTTTGTAACATGGAAAAGCTGTTCTAGATGAAGAAAAACTTATCAGTGAGTTCAACCGCAAGTTGTTAGTATCACTATTTTGTGAGGATCTTTATATCAGGGGTCTATACTAAAAAAAAAAATTAAAAAAAAAATGCTGGGTTAATACAAGCCAAAATTGGTAGTCTTTAAACACACTGTTGGGTAAATAATAGTCAGAAGATATGTGTTAATCTTATCTGACAAGTTAGGGTGCTCATTTAACCCAGCATATTAGGTTACAAATTTAGCACAGATGGTAGCTTATTTTGAAACAAATTCTGGGTTGATTTTAAATCGTAAAATGTTTATTTTAATGTTAATATAATATAAATCCATAAAGAAATTGGTTACCAATAAACTTGAATAGGACATTTTGGCTGTCACAAAATTATGGAATCATGAATAGATGACTCTTTTGAGCTTTTTATTTCAATCATGTCATTTATTAAAATCCATAAATAATGATACCCTTTTTTAAATGTAGGGCTTTAAGGAGCTGAGCCAGTAAAACTGTGGAAATGCAACTATGGACTCAATATATTATGGATCTGCAAAGATGTAATTTAATACAATTCAGTGTATGTAAAAAAAGATAATATTCATATTTACAAAGGGATGTCAATGGAAAAAATAAAATAAAAAAAGTTTTCCTTGTATACTGTCCTCTGTCAGACACCTCCATAAAGTGCAGGTATGACATCACTTTGTAGGCCAAACCATGGAAACGGGTTAACATTTTAGCACATCGTCCTGAAGTCAATGGGTTTTTTGAATGGGATTTTGGTTAAATGGCTGAAATAAAGTCCGTGGTGAACACAAGCTCAAGACACTTTCACTTTTTATTCTACGACATGATATACATGAGTTTTACCCCACTCGTGATTTTATTAAGCTGTTCTAAAAAAGACTTGCTAACAAGTGACATTAAAAATCGTCTGGTAAGCTCAGTCCGATTTTACAGCCACATTATGCTTATTATGCTCTTATTATGCTTATAAACTAGTCTAACTTAAATGTTCTTGAAAAATGTTTTTAGATAAAACCTTGAAACAGTTGTTGGAAGCTTAGTGGTGGTGACGTTGAAGTCGAGCGACCGTTGTGGAGTTTGTTTATAACCTACCTTTAGCTTTTTACTTCAGAAAAGTTGTTCACCTGTGACAAATTCTTGAAAGATAAAACATGCAAGTATCATAAACTTTTGTTGATCACAGAGCTTGTTTTTTTGCGACTATCCAAAAGCCTATGCAAAAATCCTATTGGGTTTTTGTTGAGGGAAACAGTGTAACGCTAACTCCTGGTTGGCCTACAAAGTGACGTTCACCTGCACCACTGTGCCTGTGTGCAGTGACAGCTTTGTTGATTTTATAATGGGTGCCATCTTGTATGGTCATATCTCTTCAATTGCTCTGACACGGTGGATGTTTGTGTGTGCAAACCTAGTGTAAGGTAGGCCAGTAAGAGTAAAGGCCGTGGTCTTTAACGTCCTTTTTAGGGCGTTCGCCTCCCACGCCGGAGGGTTCGAATCCCGCTTGGAGCAGGTCTAGTAGGAGCGATTACACAAACAACCCTAGCAAATGAAATTAGTGCAAACTAAAGTGATGTTAAACAACAAATGAATATTTTATTTTATAATTTTATTTTGTTGCAAATAAAGCAGGTGTTTTAAACTAACCAGTTTTTAGAGTGTACAGACACAAACCCCTCGTTCTCGCTGAGCACTTCACACTAACATTTCTGTATGTAAACTTGTCTTAAGGCATAAATGTTTTTAATATGCTATAAGCTTTTTTGTAAGCTTTTTTCCCACCCAGATCATGCTGTTTATATGCATCGGTGCAATTAAAATATTGACTCTAATGTATTTTAGCAAATGCAGCAAAACATCTGCCCACAAATCATTCTTCAAAGATTTACAGAGGTCATGCTCAGCTTGCCTTTAAAAAAATAGACAATTATAAAGGCAGCACACTTCTCATGTAATGGCCAGTGTCACCAGCAGGCACAAAACAGGTGTCATGCCACATTCATGATATATTTGATCATGATTATGATGCATTAGCAAGTGTCAGACTAAGCGTTGCTATTTTTCACTATCAGAAATACGGCTTTATGTCAGGGTCATAAATCTCATCGACTGTACAGTGGAATGGTCACCTTCCGGGGTATAGAAAAAAAGACAGTGAGGTGAGCTGAAGCCGAACAGACTGTTTAGAATCTAAAAGCACCAAGGACACTAATGTCTCCTGAAACACAGGCTTATGAATAGCAATGAATCCTTTACGTCATGCTGTGTGGGTATTAAGAATAACTGTATTGATCTGAATGAGTAAGAAGCGAAGAGTAAATGGAGGGAAGGAACAAGTACAAGATGAATGAGAAATGCTGAAATCTAGAACTACAAACAGAAATTTAGGCTGGGAAGGGAACACTGTAAAAAATATAATTGCTATTTACTAAAAATGATGGTAACAATATTACACATGATATTTCTGAGTAGGTAAGGCTTGATTTCGTTTATGGAATCTACCTGAATAAATCATTAAATAATTTAAGGGATTTTACGTCTATGACAATGAATTTAATACTTTTAGTGAAATATGCTTTTTTATTTTAAGTTGAGAGTGAATGGAAATAACCTGTTTATATTTGACTGAGTTATATTGTATAATTAAAAGACTGTATGCTGCTCAGCACAGAAACAAACGTGTTACTGCACTAGCATTATAAGCAAAGATATTGCTCAATGAACAAAGCAACATGCTTCAGAGTATCAATACATGCAGTTATTCACAACCTATAAGCCCTTCTCCACAATAACGATCAAAACTTCAACATAATAGAAACTTTCAAATGTCAAACATAACTGAACATCAAGCCTCAAAACTTGCCTCAAAATGTATCTCTTGGTTTTATTAATGAAATGTTATCAATATTTTCTATACAACACTGAACCAGATTTTTCCTAATAAAATATACACAATATTGTTAATTATCACCTTCATTTTTTTTTTAATGAAAATTACAAGAACGATGATTTATTTTTTTACAGGGAAGTGTAATCTGGCTATGATGCCCTAGACCTTTCAGAAGTGCCCCTCTTTATGAAAAATATTATGTTGGAAAGTTTTACTATGTCCTAAATTGTCTTATTCTTACAGGAGAGCGGCTCCGTCTACTTGCAGTTCTTGTGCTCCACTAGCCTGCAGCTGGATGTCATTTTTGAAGTCCTGGAGGAGTTTGATTGGACGGCGTTCTCTGTGGTTACCACACGCCACCACGGCTATGAGGATTTCCTGGCCATGGTAGAAGGCATGATAGATGGCTCCTTCATCGGTTGGGAGAGAAAGAGTGTGGTGATGCTCAACCTGACCGATGACCCGGGAGGGGCTCGTACCCGCAGGCTACTGAAGGAGAATGAAGCACAGGTCAGGAGTGGGAATGGAAAAAAAATGCTTCTTTAAACAATATACACATTATATTATCAGCTTAAAAATTGTAGTGAAAGTATCATTTTAAAAACTAACCTGAATTTCAGAATGTCTTAGTATTTGGTTTGTCTCTCTTCTGCTTTAATGACAGCAGCACTCAAGCAGCTGCTTGAACTCAACAAGTTTGTGTAAAACCTGATGATCATGTTCTCCAGCGTGATCAAAGAGCATCTTGAGCTTCAATGGAAGCAAGAACATCTGACTGCCTGTACAAAGAAGTCACATGATCAATGCTACAAATTTATTTACATGTGATTAGTGATATAGAATTAGTGCAGGGTAGATCTTTTTTCTTCTTCCTATATCATTATTATGGAAGCTTGTTTCTGCCATGCAATAAAACAATTTAAAAGATAATTGCAACGTTTTATTTCTTAATTGCGAGTTTATAACTTTCAATTCTGACTGCTTTTCAGTTATAAAGAGAGAATTGTGAGATATAAACTTGCAATTAAGAAAGAAAAGTTGCGAGTTATAAAGTCCAATTCTGAGGGAAATCTTTTTTCTCAAAATTGCATGTTTATATCTCACAATTCTCTCTTTATAACTTTTTATAGTAAACGCGACTTTATAACATGCAAGTCTAAAGTTTATATCTCGCAATTCAGACTTTATTATTCGCAATTGCGAGTTTATATCACGCAATTCTGAGAAAAAAAATCTGAATTGTAAGATAAAAAGTCTCAATTACCTTTTCCATTTTTATCCAGTGGCAGAAACAAGCTTCCATACCGTATGTATTTTTACACTTTATAAAAAAAACTGGTGAAACTGGTTGCTTTCCAGATTTAATTTAATTATTTTAATTTCATTTTCTTGTATATCAATTTACTATATATTTTTTTTTTCATTCTAAAATTTAAGGTTCATAGCCCAGATTTTTTGTGATCTGACTTTTTGTCCCACTTTTTATTTTTTTTTATTATTATTTATTAAGTAATTTTACATATATACAATCTAAAATTATTTATTCCAGGGTTAAAGCACAGATAAAAAAAAAAAAAAACGAAATAACTTATTATGACAGCTCACATGAAATATCCCAAATCTTGGTATTTTCAAAGGGTTCACAATCAACGTTTTTGTTTAATCTGTTAATTTTTCTGTTCATTTATCTTCATGTAAATCAATCCCTTTTGTGAACTGCACTGCAGCTCTTTTTCTCAATTGCGACTGTACGTTCATACTCTTCCACGGTTTCTTTTCCTTTCATTGAACTAGCATTCCCACTCAACCAGCTCCTAGATCATTTTGTCCCATTTTAATTCAAAGTGGCATCACTGGCAGCACAATTAACAATTGTATTACAAAATCAGTCTTGGTTAATTATAGAAGTATGAATATGACAAAGAAAAGAGAGAAGCCAGCTCTAATGCCCCAGAGCAATTATTCTACAGAAATTCAAAATAAGAAAAATATGGTAAAGCTCCTCATGCATTCTGGAAGTGGCTTCCTCCATATTCCCAACTTGATTTCTCGATTAACCTTCCCTCTCATCGCTCGTGTATTCGTTCCACTCTTTCTTTTTCTTCTCTCTCTCTCTTACTCTCCTGCATACTTTGGCCTTTACGTGAAGGCTCCAAAAGAGAAGGAGGTCGTGTGACCTACGAAAGGGGAGATGGCATCTGTAATGTTATAGAGCAGCGTGACATTAAATGACAGTTTCCATCTGACCCAAAGGTGGCCAACTCAATTCCCCACAGGACTGGCCACGCCAGCAGACATCCTCTACGTTCAACAACTTGACTGATTAATTCTCCACAGTGTCCAAGTACCCAGACTTTCAGCCCCTAATCAGTGACTGATACAGGAGCACATTCAAAGTGCCTGTCACGTTTCCCGCATGGAAAAGAATGAGGAAAAAATTGGGGTCAGCTTGATGCTATGCGATAGAAACTTTTCCCTTTTTTTTTTCTCCTCAAAATTATTAAACATCAGTTCGGTTTTTGTAAGGGCTCAACTGACACATATTACATCAAAGTGCAGATTTTATCAGCAAGCTTTGTTATGAATGTAAAAACTCTGCCTACAGTAATTCGCTTTAAAGCATAAGCTTACTCGCTATATTTTATTTTAATAAGCTTGACAAGAAAGAGCAGCATGATGATAAATTGTAAACTGCTCCATTGTCAAAGCTGCTATAAGACTAAATAATCCATTCCCTCTTCACATGTGTGTTTAACCCTCAGAGACCCAGTGTAGCAGAATTGCATAGTTTGTATAAAGCAATGAAATAATGCACAACAATCTCAATTGAAATTGAATTCAAAACTTTCACTTAGTGTATCAAAAAAATACAGTGGTGACATTTTTTCTCGTTCTTCGCTTAGGGGGTAAAATAAGTTTTAAAATGCGTGACTAGTGGTGTATCATCAGTGGTGTTAGCAAACATCCCGACGCTGTCATCAACACTGCTGATTACAACACTGCATAGTTTAGGTGAATATGTAAATATATGCTGCGTGCTTTCCTATCAAAAATAAAATAAATACACATAACAGTACAAAATGAAAGCAGAAAGAAATCTGTCAATTTAATTAAAAAATCTTAATTTGTGTTTTGAAGGTGAACGAAAGTCTTACGAGTTTAGATCGACACAAGGGGAAGTAAAGGGCAATTTTCACTTAACTAACCCTTTAATCATAAAATAAACGACAACAAATAAAACCCAATATGTGCAAAATAAAACCAGTTTGTACGCTTTGCTTATTACTGTGACAGGACAACTTCATTAAAGCAATATTTAACCCACAAATTAGCGACTTACTTTCTTCATTAAAACGCAATGAAGAATTGTTTTAGGAAATCTGAGCGCTGTAGGTCAATAGAACGCAAGTGAAACATGTGAAATCACTTTGAGAGTCCAAAAGGTTAATTTAGGCTACAGTATGTTCAGAGTCAGACTCACTCCAAATCGAGTTTTTGTGCATATCTGATTGGAATCCGATCATATTTAGCAAGTGTGAATGGCAAAAAAAAAAATTACAAGAAATGCGATGAAATGTGGTTGGAAATCCTATTTAAATTGCATTTCTGGAAATCTGTTTCAGTCTGACCGCTCTATTCGGATTTCACATGATTATGCCACTTTCTCACACAAAGTAAAACGTAAACATGTCCAACGTTGTTATAGGAAACATTCTGAAAGTCACTGCAGAAACAGGATTGTGTTTATGCAAAGTGCCAGTCAGATAGAAATGTACTGGAAATAATGGAGACATGCTGAATTTTGGTCATTTTTGCTGCCTCAGAAGATGTAGTAGTTCAGCATGGTGGCTATACTTTTTCATGTTGTAAATAAGACAACATCTGTATTGCAAGTCGCTCCATGTTGCAGTTGTGTTTTTTTTTGGCTTATACTACCATCGCAACGTCATTGCCATAGAAACTAATGCAGTCATTCCAGAAAAGAAAAGAGCAGCAAGGGACACACAAATTGGATCTGAACAGTTGTGATGCACAATGTAATCACAAATAATCGTATTTGGACTGATAATGTGAACGTAGCCTAAGACAGTGTCACATTATGGTAGTGGTTTTCAACTCTGGTCCTGGGACCTGGGTCCACCATTTTGAATGTCCTTTTTTAACACACCTGACACGGATCATCAACTTGTTTAGAGAGAACTTCATGAACTGAACTGAGTGTGTCAGACAAGAAAGACAAACAAAATGTGCAGAGTGGTGGGTCCCCAGGACCAGGATTGGAAACCACTGCAATATGGTATTTACAACCATGATCCTAATATAAAAATTCAAACAGAATTGTGAGTTTTACCTTTGTGGAATTGTACAAGTCTGTCAACAGCCTCTGCTGGACTGATCTCTTAGTCTCCTTCCCTGAAACACTTCCTCACCACCAGATTGTTTTTCCAGGGCGTCTTGGACAATCTGATTAAACATGCTCGAGGTCCGAGGCAGGCTATTGGCAGGCAAATCTTGGAATGTACAATCGTTAAGAAGTTTCACATGTCTTACAGCTTGATATTGAACTTTCACCAGCACGATGAAAGCTGTTGGTCAAGAAAAACGCAAATTATAACGTCGTTAATGATAAATGAAGTCAAGCGAGCCGTTGCAGTCAGAAGCTCCATTTGTCATCTCACAAATGTTACATTAAATAGCAGCAAGTTAATTTGCATTTACTTGAATGTAAACAAATGATTGCAGATGAAGCGTGCATGTCAGACACGTCTCATATGATAAGTGAAAATAAACGGTTCTTTTCATACGCAGCCAGAAAATAAAAAGTTAAACAAAACCTTGCTGGATTGGATGATCATTTTTCTGCACTGCCTTAGTTTTGGAGAAGGGTGTAATCGCAATGTGTTTCATGTAAATTCCTGATTATCCAAAGCTGAGCGCGTGGAGGTGCACGTAAAAAAACAAAACTATTTGCACATTACTGATTGGTGCTCACTATTATTTGAGGAACATCATGTATGAGACATAAAATGCATTTTATTGCCAAAATTTGCCAGCACAAATGACTTGATAACATCTACATTAAGCAGTTAAAAAAATATTATATCTGTATTCTCATGGTCGTCCTCGATTAATCAAAAAGGACCAGAAATAAGATCCACTCAACACCAGTGTCAATTATGTAAACTCACTGTAATTACACTAACTTTACAAGTGTTGATGTTATTTAAATCAACACTTTTTAACTCTGGTAAATTAACACCATAAAACAACTCTAAACAACACTGGATATTTTGCTGGCGAGAATCATCTAATTATACTATAACAATGTGGATATGATTGCACAAGCTCTGCAATTTGGCTCTCCTGATAAGTCATGTCACATTTATTTATAGCACTTTATACAATTGATTGGTTTAAATCAAGCAGCTTTACATAATTAAATAATAATAATAAAAAAATAATGACAGTTTCATAAAATTACTTTAGTAAAATGACTATTTTCCACTAAAGTGGCTCTTCAGTGTGTTCATGTTTTTACTCACGGATGTCCAACCTTGACAAACTGAACAGGAAATAAACCAGAGAAGGGCTCCATGTCAAAGGCGGCAGAGCCTCAGAGGCTCAGAGCACACCTACCTATTACATCATAGCCAAGGACAAATTAAATTACGAAGGTGTTTACCTGCCGAAGCAAACTTTTCCAGAAAGTTTCCTCTGGCAAACTGTTTTGAACTCCCGATACCGACTCCAAACGTACTTCATTTTGTCCTGATTTTGATAACAATTGTGTCACATCAGTCCGCTCTTTGATTTCACAAGAAGTATACTTCAAGTGTTGCAATTTTGCAATGCTTTTCCAAATGATACCCTGGTGCAAATTTATCTTGTTTTTTTTTAAACAACTAATGGCTTCCTAGAGTAGTGCTTGACATTAATGCTTTTTTTGAAGGGGTAAGTAAAAGTAGCCTGATTAAAAAGTGATTAATAAAACATCACTAGGGAAGCACTGAAAATTCAGCCACCAAAAATTTAGATGCAAAAAGGATTCAGATTTTATTACGTTTAGTGTAAATGGCAATAGATAATGGATAATGAATTTACAAAGGGGTGGTTAATTATGATTTCACTTTTCTAACTTTAGTTAGTTTGTAATGTTGCTGTTTGAGCATAAACAACATCTGCAAAGTTTAAAGCAAAGGAAGATATTTGGTTTTAAAGAAATAGTTTTTTTTTAAGAACTACAACAAACGGCTGGTAGGGACTACATGACATTCTTCCTGAAATTTACATAAACCCCGCCCCCGGGAACACGCAGTCCATGTTGAGAGGAGTAAGAGTTGTAGTCGAGCACATTTGTGAGTCTGCTCAAGCTGTCGCATCCGTCTTTTCACATGCAATACAGTACGTAACACAAATGCAAATGCATTTCACTCTGTAGAAATCTTACAACAGTTCCCAAACAAGCGATTTATAGATCATCATGACAGAATATGCCAATCAAAGACTTGAAGATAGTTAACTCCACATCAGCAGCATAAATTCATCAATTAACCATTCAGAAATGTCCTGTTGCATTCTACGTCGTCACTTCTTCTTGAGTCTCTCCATCATTGTCCGACTCCAGTTTAAACTTAAAGGCAGAACAGTTTCTGACATTTCAGTGCTTGAGGTAATCGGAGCTGCTAACTCACAAGCTCTTGAAGCTCAGCCCTCTGTGCCGGGAGCAGCGGCTCATTTGCATTTAAAGGGACACACACGAAAACGACACGAAACGACTCTCAAAAAGGGACAATTTTATCTGTGGGGTATTTTGAGCTAAACCTTCACATACACACTCTGGGGACAACAGAGTCTTATTTTACATATTGTAAAAAGAGGCATTATACCATCCCTTTAAAAGGGTTGGACTAGTTGAGGCTCGCACAGCATGTCTGTGCATGAAAGGACTCAGGGTGGAGAAATCAAACAGCACAAAAAAAACTAAACAATTCAAAAACACACAAAACAAGCAGCTTTTTGATGTGGTAATAAAATAAAAAAAAACATTTTAACATTTATATTTTTTTTTGAGTTTTTATATTTATATCATCTTGTTCCTGGGGACCCACTGCTCTGCACATTTTGTATGTCCTTATTTACCACACTTGACACAGATCATCAGCTTGTTTGGAGAGCTGTGAAGCAACAACATATGCACAAGAGTGCTGTTCTCACGAATATCAGCATAATTGCAAATGTGATGTTGATTTTATAGAACAGTTCAAGAAACAAGTAGTTAATAGTACATGAGTTACGATTTAGACAAAAGTAGTTCCAAACAAAGCCAAAGCAGAACTCTTGTGTGTGTCCAAACAACACACTGCGGTGATTCGTTTTTGAATGAACCGGGTAAGTCTGACAGACAGTCACTTGTTCATGAAGACAGACAGTCACTTGTTTTATTCTTGAATGAATCAGCTGTTTGAATGAATCCATTGAATGAATCCATTGAATGAACCACCTACTGGTGGTTTAGTTCATTTTTATGTTTAAAAGTATCTTTAAATTTTTTCCCAATATTTTATATTTGGATATTTAGAAAATGTTATTTAAAACATTAATCTCATAACATTTTTATCGGTATGCCACCCACCTCTGAGCTTCATTAAACAGTACATCTAAATACCACTTTAAATGCAGCTTTCCTCTGCAGTGAAAATATGGATTTTGTTAATACTGATTTGATTTAATTGGTAACAGCCCTTCAGGGTCTTAATATTATAATTGAATATAATTATTATAATTGAATATATTGATAAAATGTAAGAATTTGACACAAGATGACGCATAGTTAAAATTAAGAATTTTTTTTATTTATATGCTATAGGTACAAAATTCTGTGGAAATCAAGGGGACTAATATCAAAAAACAACTGATTTAAGCAAGTAAGCACCAATAGAACACTGATGGGAATATTGTTTCAGAATTACATTTATTACACCATTCTTTTTGGACAGGACTTTTTTTTAAAGCACATAACTTCGTCAGCTTAATGCTTAATGCATAAGGCTTAATCTCGAGCCCTGTCTAAAGACATACTGAAAGGTGAAAAACATCACATCATGAATGTCAGTGCTTGGGTCTCTGAGGTTAAAATGGGTAGAATGAATGGAACCAGTGCCACGTGACAGAATTGTCATCAACTGCAAGTTTATTTTAACTGCCCATTTTTTTTATATACATGAAAAATACCCCAAAAAGCAGAAAATAAGACCCACAGCCATTTAAAAAAAAACATTTAGGTGTGTAGTCCAATAGTCAGGGCCTGGTCTTGCCCCTGCTGGAAGGTCTATTGATTCCACACTACTTTCGCTACAATTTTTATACTGTTTGAATTTTTGGAGGATTGCAGGTCACCAGTCAACAACCCTCAAGAGTAGTTTTATCTCCCTGTGAGAAGCCTGTGGCTACATGTCGACAAGTGGGATAAGCAATACATCTCCAGCAAGAAAAACAAGACCCGTATCAAAGTAATTTTAAGATGTCTGACATCTCTGACCTTTTTTCTAAATGTGTGTGTAAAAAGCCCTCGTACATCACTTCCCGGGTTTGAGTTTTATAAAAACACCTTTGGTCGTGCTAAAGATATCGAAGAACAAGTGCTAGCGCATGGATAACAAGCTGACCGGATCACTCTGTTCCGATGGGAAATTTTCTGAAATCATAGAAGTATCATGAGCAGCCAGAAAGAGCTTATTGAGATTGATGACTGTAAAATTTGTATTTTTTCCGCTGGAGACTCGTTAAGTTAAAGTCGACATTATATTCATGTTCCAATGATATTCGTGTTCTTTGGTATCCTTAGCAGGACCAATGATGTTTTAATTAACTCCAAACTTTCTTTTTCTTCCATAATGTGACATTCTCAAAAATATTCTCATTCAATACTCAAATTTATTCTGAAACATATCAAGTTCATTCATTAAACAATACAAATACTTTTTTTCTTTGCAATTATTTACATCAATGATTGTTGTGTACAATAAAACCAGGAATGAGCATTAAAGGGATTGTTTACCCAAAAAGGACAATTTTGTCATCACTTACTCGCCCTCAAGTTGTTTCCAAACCTTTATGAGTTTCTTTCTTCTGTTGAACACAAAAGAAGATATTTTAAAGAATGGTGGTAATCAACATTTGACGTTAGCGTTTGACTTCCATAGCAGAAAAAAAAAAGAAGAAAAAAATTCAATGGCTACCATCAACTGTCTGGTTACCAACATTCTTCAAAATATCTGCTTTTGTGTTCAGCAGAAGAAAGAAACTCATACAGGTTTAGAACAACATGAGGGTGAGTAAGTGAACTTTCTCTTTAAGTAAATGCATTTTGATTTTATGATGACTTGAAAAGGAAAAAGTGGTCCATTTGAATACTTATTCTATTCTCACTCTACCACTCTTTACAGGTGCGACTCCTGTATTGCTCACAGGAAGAGGCAGGGCACATTTTTAAGGCTGCATGGGCATCAGGGCAGGCTACTCCCTCACATATGTGGTTTGCGGTGGGCCCGGGTCTGGCAGGACTTGGTCTTGAGGGTTTACCCAAGGCTGTGTTTGCTGTGAGGCCACAGGGATGGAGGGACGAGCCACGACGGCGAATAGCAAAGGGTGTGTCGGTACTGACGCACGGTGCTATGGCTTTGCGTAGGGAGTATGCTGGGGCTCGAGGGACGAGCTTCGCTGGGAATTGCATGATGGATGGAAATCAAACCCAGAGGGTGCCAGATAGGATCAGGTAAGAACATCTACTTGATTGCTGATAGGTTCACGGCTTTGTTTGATGCACATCCATGTCTCTTATAAAAACAAGAAGAAAGATAAACAATATACCGTTCAAAAGGTTTGGTTGTTGTTGAAAAAAGTCTCTTATGCTCACCAAGGCTGTATTTATTTGTTACAAAATTCAGTAAAACAGTAATATTGTGAAATTATTGCAAATCAAAAGAATGGTTTTCTATTTTAATATTGTTTAAAATATAATTTATTCCTGTGATGGCAAAGCTGAATTTTCAGCAGCCAGTCTTCAGTGTCACGTTATCCTTCAGAAATCATTTTATTATGCAGATTTGGTTTTAAAAAAACATTTCTTATTAACATTCCTAATTTATTTGTGGAAACCACGGATTCTTTAATGAACTGAAATTTTAAAATGGTTAGAAAATAGATAAGTCTTATCACTTTTGATCAATTTAACATGTTCTTGCTGAATAAAAGTATTCATTTATTTTAATATTTATTACTTATCTTACTTTTCCCAAACTTTTTTATTTAATCTTTTCAAGATCTCATAAAATAACTTGACGAGTGTAGATTTGGAGGCATTTTCTCATTCTGACATGAATTTCATTGGTTGAAAATCTGTGAAGTGCAGGGTGAGTCATCAACTTTTGGTCCCCCTTTTTTTGCAGAGAAAGACTGTAAATAAATGCAAATATTCACTAAAAGGCCATAATGCATTCCAGACCGTTCCGTTTAAAATTGTTCAAGCTGTCCATTTGATAAATATGTATTACATTTTGGTTGTAATATATCTCCCAACAGTCCCCTAACACAAACGGAAACTCTTTATTTCAAGCTGTGCATAACTGGTGTTAATTATGTATGAACACTACATTGACTTTGCACTGTTAGAGGAAATGGCCCTAAATCGGGTACATCATGAGCGGCAAAGCAAAACATAAAAGAATCTAACGAGTTCCTGTTTCATCTCTTGCCGTGGAAAATTCAAAGACTAGTGCGATTGTGATGACTGAATCAAAACACTGTGTTGTGTGTTACCTGGGTCTCTTTTCACCCACAACCCCAGTGAGGCCACATGTGTTCAGTCACACACACAAGTCCTTAACCTGCATTTGATTTGTTTGACAGCCCATACTGCAGGGATTTGCTGCCTGTCAGTCATGCTTCTCACAAATCACTCAAAAAAAAATAAAAAAATAATAATAATCTGGCCTCAAACAGCACCGTTGACTTGTCTTTTATGGTGGGGGGAGCTCTCTTGGAAGTGTTTGTGTCACTCAGGCATGAACTGAGGGAATCAAAAATCTTTTAAGCACTTTCAAAAGTCAATCACTTAAACATGCCTATCAGTTTAGGTTAGCTGACCTGGCCAGTTCATTTCCATTTTGAGCCTTCTCTCAAGCCCACTTTACCATCACGGTTATTCATCATCAGATTTTGTTTAATGTGACATCTGCATATTAGGTGTAACCAAGCTGTTCACGTTTTAAAGTTAATATATTTGCCTGAAAAGGGATTTTCTTCTCTACCTCAAAGTATTGCAACATCTATTCCTTTAGGGGAGCCATTGGACAATCTGTACACTTTAGAATTTGCAGCAATTTTTTACTCAAGGTTTTCCCATTGATCTCTGTTCATTAGCGCTGAGCACGGAATCACATCTATAGACCCTTTGCAAGTGTTTTCATACAGGCTTCCCCCCCATAATTTCATCCTTATTTTGAAATCATTGCAACCTGCATTTGAAGGAACTCTTATTCAATCTTCATGGGTTTAAGCATTGGAGTCACTGAGTAAATATTTTGTTCTCTAATTAATTTTCTAAAATGGAGTCTCCAAAGCACATGTCCGTGTCATATTTCTAAAATAAAACAAATAAAAATAGAAGTTATACTTTTCCTATTGCCTGTTTTTAGGACCATTGTGACACTGCAACATTATTTTCATGACAAATAAGCATATTTTCCTTCCACATTTCATTACGGCAATATATCAGGATATTTTACTTTCAAGTTTATTTGTTACTCTCATTATTTTCAAATGTGATTCTCATTAGGTTCTTATTAAATGACTCACCATTTAAATAATATACCATTATTTGTTTCATTATATGGTAATGAGCGAGACTTTTTTTTTTTTTTGGCGGCACATTGCAATAATGAGAATTGGGGGGGATTGTCATAAAAAATAATGTCACAATCAGAGCCGTAGATATTGAATACTGGGCCCCCATAAAAAAACATTGATGTGGGCCACCCAACGTCCTCCACTCATGTCATGTACCGTAACGGTAGGCCTATAATATATGGGCATGGAGGCTCACATCAGGTGGATTTACAAAATAACAAAACAGACAAATAAACTTACTTGCTCAAAATGCTCTTACTTATTTTATAAAAATTTATATACAAAGTTGATTATAAATATTATATCAAAACAGTGGCATTTAGCGATTAATAACTACTTATTGTTTAAAGTCATCAAGCAATTATGCAAGACAAAATAAAATAAATAATAAAATAACAAAAGACATGAAATTAATTTAAAAAAAAAGTTTATTTTATCATTTTAAGTAGGCATACCAGCAATATAATGGGCCTATAAAATGTCAGTAACACTTTACAATAAGGTTCATTAGTTAATGTATTAACCAACAATGATAAATACATTTATTATAGTGCTTATTAATCTTTGTTAATGTTAGTTAATAAATACAGCTGTTCATTGTTTATTCATGTTAGTTCACAGTGCATTAATGTTAACAAATAAGTTATAACATGTTATAACAAATAATGTTATAACAAATAGTAAATGTGGAAATTAATATTAACTAAGATTAATAAATGCTGTAGAAGTATTGTTCATTCTTAGTTCAAGTTAACTAATGAGCCTTATTGTAAAGTGTTACCAAAATGTCTTTCCAGGCAGTCACATGTCTAACAGCTGAGATAAATATTCAGAAATTAAAAAGAGTGCAGTCAAATGTAAAATTAAACCACTTAAGTTTCTCATTGTCTTCCTTTTTGATGAAGATAATGTACTTTTTTGTACATTTTTTGCTATTTGATTAAATAGAGCTAAAAAAAAAAAAAAAAGATCCATCAAGAGCAGTGAGTTGTATTCATGTTTTCTTGACACTATTATCTTTAACATTTCTCATCAGCAGCCGGCAGGTCTGTGATCAATGTGACACACACATCCATTTTTCTGCGTGTTATACAAACCAACAAACTACATAATAGCGCAATAGACTAAAACTAATCACACGCCGGTATACAGTAATGAGATATACCGGCAGGAGGGCGCAGGCAGCAGCTCTTATTAGGTATCCTATTCCCGCAAAAAGATCAGGGCACGGCATCCCATCACATTGACATCCCTTCACTGACTGCACTAACCTGTCTTGTTAAAGAACGTTTTGATCGGCTGATTAAGCCGGCCGTTTTCCTGGTCGTCTTCTCCTTTTCATGATGTTACTGGTTCCCAGATCCCCTGACAGTTTCAGTCAGTCTCACTTACAATGAAACTTTACTTCTGACTTCAACCATTCTCGGAGCAGCCTAAACTATGATTGGTTCTGTTCGCTAGCTGGGGTGGGACTTTTATTTTATTGGGTCCCTCTGTTTGTCGCTGACTGAGCTGAAATAATTAATAACCATCGGACTAAACCATTTTTTGATTTTTCAAATGAAATATGACCTGAAAATGTTTCATGATGGGTATGGTGAAATTTATGTAGTCTCTGATCATGTTATTGACCAAGCTTTCTGACCTGTGTTGCACCCATGTTTTATATTTGAGCTTGTGGTCATTTTAGTGAAGTTAAATTGATTAGTATAATAGTGGTCAGTTGCATAATATAGAATCTAATATTAATATGATTCATCTAAAGCCCACTTTTGAGTTGATGAAATAATGAAATCGCTTTGATTCTTTGACCTCAATATATTCCAGCATTATCTGCAGTCCAATCAACGGCACAAGTTCACAGATTTACAGGCACGGTTACGGAATTTATATTGAGATTTTGTCTCTGACCATCGCATATACGGCCATCTACTTTAGGAACAGTATATTTCAGTTACTCAAGTTTAAATATAGAGGCAGATGTGCCGCGAGCTGTTCCTAAATCAGTTATTAGAGGCTGGTGCAGGAGACAAGAGCGCTGACATTACTATGAGTAAGCATATTGCAACAGACCTGTTGCCCCCTACTGCTAACTTATTGTTACTGCCTAAGCCAATAGAGTGTGATGAATGCTCACCTGCACTCCTGCTCACTGTAATTCACCTTCATCTCCTTTCAACTTTTTCACCCTCTTTTTGGGTGTTTTTTTTCTCTTCTCATTCTTGTTCTGTCATTCTTATCCCCTCTTTTTCACGTCCTCCCACTCTTTCATGCCCATGCGTTTCTCAGTCCCTGCACTCTTTCATAATAACTCTCCTCTCTCATCATGTCAACATTACTTCCCCCCACTCTAATTCCATCTCTTTATCTCATACTCTTCGCTCTTTCTCGCACTCATTCTTTCCTGTCCCCCTCCTTTTCTCCCACCCTTTTGTTGGCCCCCACTGTCTCATCCCTTAATTTTTCCTCTCCGCTCTCGTCTTGCCCCTGCGGGCGGCTATAAAGAGGCATACATGCAGTGTCGTTTTGCATGTAAATAGGATAATTGGTTATGGTGCGCTGAGTGTAGGAAATATCACAGACTGTCACCAATGGAACTGATCTCGCAGTCACACGGCTTCACCCACACACACTCAAACTCAATCTTACTCTCACTCATTCATTCACCCAAGGTCTGCTCCATCCCTCATTCGCTCACTCTTACACCCACTTCCTCTTATTAACTCATGCTGTCTGTGCAGGATGTCGCTGCAGTATTGACGTCTTCAGCCAACTTTGCCAACTCCCCCCCCCCCCCCCCCCTCTCTCTCTCTCTCTCTCTCTCTCTCTCTCTCTCTCTCTCTCTCTCTCTCTCTCTCTCTCTCTCTCTCTCTCTCTCTCTCTCTCTCTCTCTCTCTCTCTCTCTCTCATTTTTTAGACATCGCAGGCATATAGGAAAATTTTTTGTGCATTATGTGGGTTGTAGAACATTTTTGAGCATCATTCATTTGAAGGATCATACTGTAGATGCGTTTGAAGGATTCTACTGAAGGATGCGTTAGAAGAAGCTATTGCAAAGCACATTTTGGGGCATCATGGCACATTAAAACATTCCTAAACAGCATTTTTAGCCATTAGGTAGATGCAAATGTTTTCAAGCATTCTACATTGACAATTGTTGAGCATCATAGATCTGTTTGAAGGGTCTGATCTTGTCCATTTCAACAAGCAGCAGTTTTGGGCATCATTAGAACATTCCTGCCTAGATAGCCCAAGATAATCCTATAGGGCTTTTTTGGGCATCATGCACATTTGAACGGCTCTACCTCGACTCATGGAATTTTTTTGAACCAAAGAGTACATTTCTGGCCCAAAACAATTAACGTTAGTTGCAGAAAGTGCTATGATCAGGGATGCTGAGTTTTGACATGTAAGAGAAGTATTTTGAATGATGTTTAGTCATGTGTTGCCACTTGCAGCCACTGGCTAATGTTATTAGTCTGCTCAAATATATGCAGCGAATGTCGACTGGTAAGCACCTAATTCAGTAACTTTTCTAATTAAAGCAGTCACACAGTCTGTTTTATTTAGTTCTGATTTATGTCAAAAGTTCTGATACTTTGATACCAAGTCGATATTAAATAAGACTTATGGTGAGAGCAATATATACTACAGGGCGTGATCTTTGTCCTTTAGCCTATTCCTGTCGTAGTAAAATTGAAAATGTCCTGAAAGTCCTGGAAAATTATTGCAGAAAAGAGTGGGGAAACCTACATAGACCAAGATACTCCAAACTGCATTTGTCCATAGGCAACATTTTGGGGGATCATGGGTACATTTAAATGTTCCTAAACAGCTTTTTTTAAGAATTAGACAAGTGAAAGTGTTCTATGGGTTCTTTCAAACATTCTTACATTCAGGGCCTCAGACTGCGACCAAAAGGTCGCATTTTGCGACCAAATTTTGAGAATGTGCGGCCAGTAAATATGTCCCGGTTTATTTTATTTTATTTTTATTTTATTTATTTTTTTACACGTTAAACGTGGAAGGGGCTTATCAATGAATCCGGAATGTAAGGTGGGAAGAATAGGGAATGGCCACTGTAAGTTAAAAATATGGTTTGGTAGAAATAAATTATCATTAAATTTAAATAAAACTAAAATAATGTTATTTGGGAATTGCGATATGAATATTCTGGTGAACATACAAATAGATGGGGTTATAATTGATAGAGTTCATGAAAATAAATTTCTTGGGGTAATTATAGATGACAGAATCAGTTGGAAATCCCACATTAATCATGTACAATCGAAACTATCAAGATCAATTGCAGTATTAAACAAAGCAAAGCAGGTTCTGGATCAAAAATCACTCCACATGTTGTATTGTTCACTAGTTTTACCATATTTCATTTACTGTGCTGAGATTTGGGGAAACAACTACAAAAGTTCATTACATTCACTATCTGTTCTCCAAAAAAGAGCAATAAGAATTATTCACAACGCTGGGTAGAGGGATCACACTCACTCATTATTCTTACAGTCAAAATTATTAAAATTCCCAGATCTTGTGAAGTATCAATCAGCCCAATTAATGTTTTAAGCCAAAAATAATCTATTGCAGAGAAACATTCAAATATTATTCAGGGTGAGAGAGGGAGGTTATAATTTAAGGGGGACACATAACTTCAAAACTAACAAGATACGGACAACCATGAAAAGTTTTTGCATTTCAAGCGCTGGAGTAAAGCTCTGGAACAGTCTCAACGAGGAACTAAAGCAATGTCCAAACATAAATCAGTTTAAAATCAGGTATAAAGATATGGTCTTTAAGGGATACAGGGATGAAGAAGGGGGTCAATAATCAATGAGTAATTTTGGGGCTAGTAATTATCTTCAGTTTCATTGTGATATTATTATTACTAAATTTTTTTTTCTGAGCTGCTGATATTTATTTTTAAGTTATTCTTTCATATTATATATTTAATTAGTTTTTCCTTGTATAAATAAGAGATGTACTTTTTTTTTATTGCTTTGGGGTATAACAAAGTAATAAATATTTCTAACGCGATCGATTATTTGTAAGCATTTGATTTGTGGATAGGGGGTGGGATTAAATACGTTTTTTTTTCTTCTTCCCACTCCTTTTCGATTATGTAATGGACATTGACAAGAGTTAAAAAGTCTTTGGTTGTATCTATTGTTCATTTGTTTTTATTGTCTTATTTTAATCATTTTGATTTGTCTATTTGATTTGATTTTCTTGTCAGATGTTCTTTTGCATAAATTCGAAATAAAAAAAATAAATAAATAAAAATAAGTGTCGCGTTTAAACGTCTGTGGGAAGGAGGAGACGGAGACAAATATCACAACCTGCTATGTGCGTCTGAGCAATGAGCAAGCGAACTATTGACTCGTTCTTCCAACCTGTGGCTAGTGTGCTAGTTAAATTCACTTGCTGGCTTCCAAAATAATACATTACAACAGAGATAATAATAAAAAAAAAACGTGAACAAAACGATTACTCTTTGTAAACACTGTCTCGTGCCAAATGCTCGAACATGACCTGTCATTTACGCCATCATCACCCGGGAGTTGATAGCGCACGAGCGCAGGCGAGACCTGAACTGTAGATAATAATAAAAAAAAACCGTGAACAAAACGATTACTCTTTGTAAACACTGTCTCGTGCCAAATGCTCGAACATGACCTGTCATTTACGCCATCATCACCCGGGAGTTGATAGCGCACGAGCGCAGGCGAGACCTGAACTGTAGACGTTACCATCGGTGTTTAAACTAAACTCATTTAAACTTTGCCAATGTAAACATTCAAGACGCGAAAGAGAACTCACATCTAGAAGATTTGTGCGGGTGTCCGCGTGTGTGTGTGCGTGTGCGCGCGCGCACGCCGCGTGTGTGTGTTTTGGCTATACTCATCTCAGACAGCGCGCAAATATTGAGTTCTCTTTCAAGTCTTTCACTTGAATGGACAAATTCACACCAAAAGTGTGTCAACTTGGATGAGTATCCTAGCAGACATAGTCTGTTATGCCTTAAGTGAACTTATATGGTCAAGAAAGACACTTAACAGTAGGGTGTAGTAGGCCTACTACTGAATCAGCTCTGAATTGAATAGCTTTTGAAAACTTTAAGGATTAATCTTTAATTTATACAGTCAACAGTGGCAAGGAACCAAAACTCCATCAGGTGACAGAATGGAGAAAAAAACCTTGGGAGAACCCAGGCTCAGTCAGGGGTCCAGTCCTCCTTTGGCCAACGAACGAACAGTGTATGATTATGAGTTAGGCAGCATAATGTCAGGAGTCAGATGTGATCAGAACTTTCACGATATTTATCCAGTTCATCTGGTTGGAGGTTGGGTCATCCGGCCGGTGCAAAGATGAGTGTGTTGAGGTGTCCATGGGCCTTCACAGTGTTGATGGGGCTGGCTCATCAGGGATGCGTTGTCGTCGTGTTCATGTGATGGTCCTTTCTCAGATCTGGATATGGCCTGTATCCGGCGGTTTGCGGTAAACCTCGGGATAAACAGAGTATTATATAATATAAACTAATATTAGCGTAGACACCATCCTTCTCATGATGTACAAAGTACATCAGGAATTATGGGAAGTGTTCCCGGTTCCGGCTGATCTAAACTATGCAGCCTAACATTGAATTATAGTAATTTATAATGTGTTATGTGTATGCTAAGCCAAAGAGATGTGTTTTTAGTCTAGATTTAAACTGACAGACTGTATCTGCTTCCCCAACTGTGTTAGGAAGATTGTTCCAAAGTTTTGGTGCTAAATAGGAAAATGATCTACCGCCAGCAGTCGATTTTGATATTCTAGGTATTATCAACTGGCCAGAATTTTGAGATCGCAATAGACGTGAAGGACTATAATGCGTTAAGAGCTCGCTCAAGTACTGGGGACCTAAACCATTTAGTGCTTTGTAAGTAATCAGCAATATTTTAAAATGTATACGATGTTTAATAGGCAGCCAATGCAGTGTTGACAGAACCGGGCTAATATGGTCATACTTCCTGGTTCTGGTAAGAACTCTAGCGGCTGCGTTTTGAACTAGCTGTAGTTTGTTTATTAAGCGTGCAGGGCAACCACCCAGTAGAGCATTACAATAATCTAGCCTTGATGTCATGAATGCATGAACTAATTGTTCCGCATTTGTCAGTGAGAGCATATGACCTAATTTAGATATATTTTTAAGATGGAAAAATGCGGTTTTACAGATACTAGACACGTGACTTTCAAATGAAAGATTGGTATCAAAGAGCACACCCAGGTTCCTAACTGACGACGAAGACTTAACAGAGCAGCCATCAATTGTTAGACAGTATTCTGGGTTATTACGTGTGGCAGTTTTTTGTCCAATGATTAGAATCTCTGTTTTTTCAGAATTTAGTAATAGGAAATTACTGGTCATCCAATTTTTTATATCAGCTATGCATTCCGTTAATTTTGAGAATTGGTAAGTTTCGTTAGGTTTTGAAGAAATATACAGCTGAGTATCATCAGCATAACAGTGAAAGCTAATTCCATATTTCCTAATGATATATCCTAATGGTAGCATGTACAGAGTGAACAGCAGCGGCCCTAGTACTGAGCCTTGTGGTACGCCATACTGAACTTGTGATTGATAAGACATCTCTTTATTTACTGCTACAAAATGAAAACGGTCAGATAAGTATGATTTAAACCATGCTAGTGCACTTCCATTAATGCCAACATAGTTTTCTAGTCTATTTAAAACAATGTTGTGGTCGATTAGTATAAAATGCAGCACTAAGATCAAGTAACACTAATAGAGAGATACAACCACGAATGGATGATAAGAGCAAATTATTTGTGACTTTAATGAGAGCAGTTTCAGTACTATGGTACGGTCTAAATCCGGACTGAAAATCCTCGCAGATATTATTTTTTTCTAAAAAGGAACACAGTTGTGATGATACTGCTTTTTCTAGTATCTTTGACAGAAAAGGCAGATTCGAGATTGGCCTGTAATTGACTAATTCTGTAGGATCAAGTTGCGGTTTTTTAACAAGCGGTTTAATCATAGCCAACTTAAAGGTTTTTGGTATGTATCCTAGAGACAAAGATGAATGAATGATATTTAGAAGAGGATCTATGACCTCTGGAAGCATCTCTTTCAGTAGCTTAGTCGGTATAGGGTCTAGCATACAAGTTGTCGATTTAGATGAATTAACAAGTTTGCAAAATTCTTCCTCTCCTTTAGCAACAAATGAATCAAAATGTTCATCACGGAGACTACAATGCACTCCCTGTTACGCTACTGTAGTAGACGGTTGCATAGTTATAATTTTGTCCCTGATATTATAGATCTTATAAGTGAAGAAGTTCATAAAGTCATTACTGCTGTGTTTCTTGGAAACTTCTGGGCTTGAAGCTTTCTTTTTCGTTAGTTTAGCCACTTGTTCAAATAAATCCCTAGGATTATGTTTATTTTCTTCTAATAGGGTTGAAAAATAATCCGTTCTAGCATCTTTTAATGCCTCTCTTTAAGCAATCAAGCTCTCCTTCCATGAAATCCGAAATACCTCTAGTTTTGTTTTCTTCCAGTTTTAGTAAGAGTAAGAGGTACTTAGTATGTTTTAGTAGGTGTAAGAGGTGTTAGTATGTTTTTTAGATCAAAAATAGTCATAATTTAGAAATAAAAGGCATTTTTCCTAGCCTGATTTTAGCCCTGAACCCAAACGCTCTGTTCGAAGGGGCGTGTCTGCTGTGTGTAACCGGCCTCTGCTGTGATTGGCTGACATGCTTGCATATGAAATAGCTACGTATTACATGTGAAACTCTCTCGAATACTTTTACTACAGATATTATACGTTTTTACTATTACAGCTATCGAGATTAACGAAGGGATGCACCTTAGTTTACTTGCATATTGTTTTCAGAGTCCGTCATGTTCAGGCCCCATTTAAAGATGTAAGCTATCAAACTGACCATATAAAAATAGTTTCAAACTTTCCATGTGGACACGGGCTGATCCATTCGTAGTTGTTGTGGTGATGGTTCATTTCCTTCTCATTCCTCATCTGATTCTGGCTCAAACATATATGGTTGTATCATTGCAAGAGCCATCGCCTCACACGCAGCAATCGGCAGCACCCACTACTATTGTAAACAGTTCAGCAGAATCCGGACATGTTCTGACTAGAGGGCGTTAATAATTTATGCATAAGCACCGACGTTAGCCAATCATAACAGTGGGCGTTAACACTGAACTCTTAAAGGGGAAACACCTCCAAAACAGACTGTTTGAATGAGAGGTTGTGAACAGGGTGAGAAAAGGGAACATAATAAAACAAACAAAAACCATGTCATGCATATTCACTATTTTATATTCTAGCTTGATTTAACAAATGTTTTCATTTGTCACACTTCTTACTTGGCTAGATCAGAAACTTTAATATGAATATACTAGGTCCAAAATCCCAAACACCAATCACCATTATAGTGACTTCAAAACTATTACAGTAATAAACGTATAATAAATATTGTACAGTGGCATGGTTAAAGTTAATTTTATAATGTGAATTCAGAGTAAAACAAGAGCAGCTAATTACTGTGTGAGTGTGATGTCATTATCATTTTGCTGTTGATTAACAATAATTCATAAGAAAATTACCTAGGCCAGCATGCCTTCATTTCACTGTAAATTCCGGATTACAGTAATTTATTGTTAAATAACACTATTTAATCCTGGAAATTCCTGGAATTTTTTTTACAGTGTACACTTTTTCAACAAGCAGCATTTTTGGAAATGATGTTGATTTTGGACATGCATTCAGGTCTTGCATATTTTGTAGCATATTTTATTAAGGAAATAAGTTAAAAGATGTTCTATAGACCTTGTCTTTTTTATTCTACTGCCTTGCATCTGATTTGTAAAACACGTTTTGTGTGAATGGCCCCTTAGAACATTCCTGCATAGATAACTCTATATAACCCTAAAGGCCCTTTTTGGGGATCATAGGGATGTTAAATGTGCATATAACAATTTTTAGGCATCACAGGTGAGCTTGAATATTCCTTCATAGACAGCATTTGTGGTCTTTTCAAAATGACCTTTTGCCTATGATCTCCCCCCAAAAAATGCTGTCTATAGGCGCGTTACCATTACCCTTCAAATTGCGCAAATTGAAATTGCAAATTGAAAGTATGCCCAATGGAAACACGCATGGAAACTCCCATATATCGCAAAAAAAGTTTTTACCCTAGCATAAGGTGGTTCCCTTTTGAGAACGGTCACTTCGTATTGCGTAGCTATATGCAGTGGGGAAACTCCTTTTCCTCAAAATTCTGAAGCTTAAAATGTAAAACGCATATTGCAGCTGCACAGCTAGCACAGTGACTGTCTGGCTCACTCATTGGCTGTGCTGTGGCAACTGCACATCAAATGGCGCGGGCAGGGCCGCATTAAGAGCTCACTGGGCCCCGGGGCTATGAGTTACTGCAGGGCCCCCCCACCACTTTAGGTCACCAACTACACACATTTTTCTAAAACACTGCTGAAGTTGTTTTACATAAATATAATCTAGAATCATTGAGGCCCTGTCCACACAGAGACGCGTTTAGCTGCAGCCTATACGTAATTTTTTTTTTTTTTTTATCGTATTGGTGTTTCGTCCAGACGGATCCAGCGTTTTGGGACACTGAAACCGCTATTTTTTTTAAACCGGGTCCCAGAATGGATAAATCTGAAAACGACACCCTTGCGTTTTCGTGTGTACTGCCAATCCGAATATTTTGTGAAACGATGATGTCATCACCCCACGTGTCGACTAGTCAGACACTGCTTAGTCACGTAACCGCAACAACAACTGCCGGACTGCTTGTGTATAATAATAATAATAATAATAGAATAGAATATAATGCTGCATAAACTACTGAGCCTCTTGTATTCCTTTATTTAGGCCTATTATTTACTTGTGATATAACGTGATATAACTTGCATTGCTCGTGAACTGGAGCTCGTCTTTAGCCCTGCCTAGCCCTATTGTTAATGCGGCCGTGGGCGCGGGCGCCTCCAACGTGTGCGCCATTGCAGCTGCACAGCTAGCACAGTGAGTGTCTGGCTCACTAATTGGCTGTGCTGTGGCAACTGCACATCAAATGGCGCGGGCGCCTCCAACGTGTGTGCCAATGAGCTAGCATTACATCATACACGTCAGAGCCCGCCAAGGGGGCGTGACCAGAGCCCCCGAAATAGCCATTATAGCAGATTCATCTCCTTCAGAGACATACACGTCTCTGAGTCCTCTGAAAGCTTTCGCCGTCAGCGGATTTTGCCTTCAACTGAGAAACCGTCTTCCCCTGTCGCTGCTCTGCTGTCGCTTTCCGGCGACCTACGCTTATATCCTTTGCATCTTATCTTGCTTTTAGGAATGCAAGCGTTGTTCAAAACGCATCGCTCTTCCTGTGCCACGTGCGGCTCTCTCCTGCACAAGGCCGACAGACATGCTAAGTGGATTGCATGCCCGAGAACCGCCCATGCTCAAGCTGCACTTTTCGCCGGGGGATGCTCGGTTTGTGAGGGCACGTCCGTCTCGACGCTGCGGTCGCAGCTAGCTCTCTCGCAAGAGGAGAGGAAAAAACTACTTTGGCCGAGGAAAAAGAAGCGACTGGAAGCGACATTCAACTGGAGGGAATGGAAGTTAGCGAACCCACGCCGCCCACATCCCCGCGTGCTTCGCTTTCTCCTACCCAGACACTGTCTCCGGTCCAGTTGTAGAGACTTCGGTGAGAAGCAACGTTGCTCACGTGCTTCGCTCCGAAATACACAATCTGTTAGCAAAAGGGGCGATAAAGCCTATTACCCTCGTGCTCTGGGTTTTAGCGCACTCTGGGTTTTACAGCCGTTTTTTTCTAGTTCTGAAAAAAGACGGCGGTATCAGACCCATTTTAGATCTGAGACATTTGAACAAGCCTCTCATGAGACGGCCATTCAAAATGTTGACTATCAAACAAATCCTTGCGCAAGTTGGCCCGGGCGTTTGGTTTTTCACCATGGATCTAAAAGACCGGAGGCTTCAGGGGGTGCGCGTGCTGAATTATCTCGACGATTGGCTGATTCTAGCTCAGTCGAGAACCGAACTGTTGCATCACAGATCTTTGATTCTCAGCCATTTGCAATGTCTGCGTCTCAAAATCAATTTATCCATGAGTAAACCTTGTCCCAGCCAGAGTGTGATCTTTGTGGGCACAGTTATCTACTCTATGAGAGAGCGCCTCACACGCCTCTTTCAAGGCAGGCAAGCACAAAGATTGGGGAGCGTTGCACGAGGGCAAGCCTGTCTCCGGCCTCTGATCGAGCACGGAGCAGAGCTTACATATCAACTGCCTGGAAATGAAAGCAGTGTGTCTGGCCCTCAAAGCGTTTCTGCCAAACATCAAGTGACACCAGGTGTTAGTCCAGATGGACAGGATGGTCAGGACGGGCAGCCTGTACGCCCTAGTGAGAGACCTCCTTATTTGGGCACATGTCAATCTGACCTCTCTGAGAGCAGCACATATCCTGGGCATCTTGATCACGGGTGTGGATATGCTGTCACGGGGGACCACTCGCCATGATATGGAAAGTGTTTGGCACGGCCGAAGTCAACCTCTTCGCCTCAAGGAACAACACTCATTGCGCAGTGTTCTTCTCGAAGGACAGGGATGCGTTGACCCATCGTTGGCCCAACCTCCCCCTTTATGCATTTCCCCCTGTCTCAATGATACCCCAGGTTATCGAACGGGTTAGGGAGAGCGGATGCCCAGTCCTCCTATTAGCCCCCCTCTGGACTGACCGTGGTTTCCGGAGCTGGTTCAGATGATGGACAGAGTCCCCTGGCCTGTCCCGTTGAGGAAAGATCTTCTCACGCAGGCGGAAGGGACAATATGGCATCCACGACCCGATTAATGGGCTCTCCATGTGTGGCCCCTCAATGGGTACCCAGGGACCTTCCTGAAAAGGTCCTAAGCACGAACAATGAGACCAGGGTCCCTTCTACTAGGCACTTGTATGCTTCTAAATGGTCAGTGTTTTCCAGCTGGTGTCTGGACAAACGTTTTGAACCCACGTCATGTGAGGTACAAGTGGTGCTCTCCTTCCTACATGAGCTGCTAGACGTGGGCAGGACCCCGTCTACGCTCAAAGTGTACGTGGCAGCCATCGCATCTTATCATGCTCCGCTGGCTGGCTTATCGTTAGAAATAAATGACTTGGTGGTACAGTTTCTGAAAGGAGCCAGGAGTATGAACCCCTACAGACCTCCGTCTGTTCCGTCTTGGGACCTCTCCACGGTCCTTCTGGCCCTGAAGGGTCCGCCATTTGAACCGCTTCTGTCGGTTGATCTCAAACTACTCTCTACTCTGGCACTGGCATCTTTCAAGCGAGTGAGAGATTTGGAGGTGCTCCTGTCAGAGCGCTGGGAATATATCTGGAGCGTTCTGCGTCTTTTAGGCATTCAGAACAGCTCTTTATCTGCTTTGGTGGTAGGTCCAAAGGGTCTCCTGTCACAAAGCAGAGAATATCCAGATGGATAGTAGATGCTATTTCTCTAGCATATACCTCAGTGGGTCAGGTTTGCCCTATTGGAACTAGAGCTCATTCGACTAGAGGCATGGCCTTGTCTTGGGCTTGGCCTTTTGGGTTTCCCATTCAGGATATTTGTGCGGCGGCCGGCTGGTCCTCACCTTCTAGGTTTGTGAAATTCTATAACATGGAGGTACCTTCACTGCAGGCAAGGGTCCTTTCTGAATGATTTAGACCCGACATGTGTCCGGTCTTATCTAAATATTATGTCAATGTCATAAGCACACATTCATTTAATTATAAAACCCGCTTCTGGCCGGTTATGATATCCCTTGTATATAAAAGACCTGACGGTGTCTGGTCTTAAGTATATTAGGTTGAATGGATGCATGGGCATTACATATATGTATATGTGTATATTTTGAGGCCCGATGGTGTCCGGTCTTCCTAATATATATATTGGTTTCTGGATGGTTCTGTGGGCTCAAGAGTTCTCAAGCCGCAGTTGCAACCAGTTACTTGGTGCTGCATTTTACATGGTGTCCCCACTGCGTATAGCTACACAATACGAAGTGACCGTTCTTGAAAGCGAACGTACTCTGTTACTATCGTAACCTTGGTTCCCTGAGACTTAGGAAACGAGTTTTGCGCAGCCGGCCGCACTGAGTAACATGGCAGTATGTCGCTTCAGTCGATGTAACCTGCTATAATTGCTATTTCGGGAGCTATTATGGGCTCTGGCCACGCACCCTTGGCGGACTCTGACGTGTATGACGTAATGCTAGCGCTATGCAATACTCGTTCCCTAACTCTCAGGGAACCGAGGTTACGGTAGTAACCAAGTACGGTTTTCAGGCAATTTGAAAAAGGAATATTCCGCAAAACTGCAATTGAAACCGTTTTTGCGCATTTACTGGTCACCTGACGTAGATAGTGTGGTATGTTTGGACAGAAGATGAGACAGAGTTATTTATTAAACTCATAAAAGACACTGGATTCTAAACAAATGCCACAATATATCATGACCCAAGCAGATATGTGCCGCTCCCAAGTATATTAAAAATAACGGCTAGTGCGGTGGCTGAGATATGCGTAAACCTACCAATATCCATCGCCATGATTTTTAGAATGAAAAAGTTAGGTTTTAGTCGCATAACATCGGTTACTGGAAACACCATTATTTCGCCATTTTTTTTATCGACAATATCGCAAAAGTTTTGCAAAAATCTGTAATGGAAATGTGGCTTATGTCTCAGGCTTTGGAAAACCCGCTCTCTTTTATGACTTTCACTTATAGGATAACCATATTGCCAGTGTATAAAGTCATATTGAAACTGCTTTGAGAAACACACACACACACACACACACACACACACACACACACACACACGCACACAGCTTTGTTTTTGTGATTTATGAGGACATTCCATAGGCGTAATGGTTTTTATACTGTACAAACTATATATTCTATCCCCTTACACTGCCCCTGTCCCTAAACCTACCCATCACAGGAGACATGCTGCATTGTTACATTTTTAATAAAACATTGTTTTTTATGTTTTTTAAGCTATTTGAAATATGAGGACTCATGCAATGTCCACACACACACACACACACACACACACACACACACACACACACACACACACACACACACACACAGCTGCAGAGGGCAGTGCATCTGCTCATCACCATACTAATGCCGCTTTAATGGACACATTAAAACCCCTGGAATGTTTCTGATGTTTAAACACCCTTGTGATGTTTAAACATTCAACATTTCTCCTTATCCTGTCCTAGTGTGTGTGTGCGCCTCACACTTTCCCCCCCTGCTTCCTCTTCCTTGTGTCTCCAGGCCTTTTCATTTCACATTCTGTGTGACAGTACATCACTGCTACGTTTCCATTTTGTGTCAGGCTCACGCTCTCTTTTTCCTTCCTCTCTCTTTCTCGTCTTCATTGTGAAGACACAAGTGACATCTGTATTCCGCTACGTGCTGTGCTTTAGGTTGTTTGTTCACCCCACAATGTAAGGCATTAGCGGAACACATGTAATGTCAATGGCTGTGTCGCTATGACAACCATGCAGGGGTCTAGAGCGAGGGAACGAGGAAAGTGTGAGTGCTGGCATCGCAGACTCGAGGTTGTTAAGATTGTCACGCTCTCCATTGCACTCTCGTAATGAGTGAGAGATAAATGAATTACACCGGATCGGACGTTTTCTTTAATTGCTGATCCGGAGCAGATATTGTGTGTGACGGATCGAAGAAGTTTGAGAGTGATTTGTAAACTTGATTATGTTTCCCTTGTTCTAGATCTAAGTGTGCATGAAAAATGAGCAGTGCCATTCATAATCTTCATTCTGTATTCCTAAAAGTGTTTAGTGTGGCATTTCAAGATGGAGGAATGAAGTTTGGCTAAGCATGGCTCACATTCTATTAAATGGGGTATTAAACCAGAAGCGGGCCCGTAGCCGTCATTCCGACCAACGTTTTGAAATGAATATAATCTCTTATATAGAGCCTGTCATAAATTATGGATTTGATATCAAGTGCAATTTCTCCCAAAGACAGAAGTGGAAAGACTTATGAGACATGTCTCATAAAAACGAGCCGAGCGTCCCGTGCAATGACGGGCTAAAATAAAAAAAAATGAAAAACGAGCTGGTTGAAAGAGTCGTTTTCTCTGGCCATTACCACATCACCAGTAAAAAGAAAACTGCTGACAAATGCCTGTTGAGAGATGCAGTTTACACATGTGGAGGGGAGAAAGATACTCTGTTGTGATGTTCACGTTTCGCGTCCCTCTGTTCCGGAGTTTCAATGCTACTCTCATGCTCCTAGTTGTCATGGCGACTAACAAGAGCATCTCAGCAGCATCCTAAGAGCTCCAAACACTGAATATTGAAAACAAGCCACTGGCGAGATGACTGCCGTGTCCTGCCGCCGATCTGGAAGTGTGATAAAAGTACAGCCGGAGCCGTGGCTGCAGTGCTTAAGGGCATGTCATTCATCCTCCATCCAAGAGTTCCTCTTTTTAAGATTCATCGATTCATTCCCTCTGTGAAGTTTATCCTTTGTAACCCATGTTTTTTTTTATTTTTATTTATCCATTACAATTTTGTCTCCATAAATAACATTTTCATGCATTTATTCTTGTTTTCATTTATCTCTTTGTTCTATAATTTTATTCCATGAATCCATTCCTAGTCACTCATCCAATTTGTCCTCTCTATTTAGCTACTCATTCACTGTTTCATTAATTATTTCTACCCTTTAAACATGAAATTGTTCGTCTTTACTCTCCTTCATATTTTATCTGTCTATTCCTCCTCCTTTTCCTCTATTTATTCGTTCTTTCATTTATACATTCATGAAGTTGATCCTTCAGAAGCCTTAATTTTTTATTCTTTTCATCCATGAATCCATCTACCCTTTCTTCAAATATTGTCCCTATTTATTTATATTTTTATTCACACACACACACACACACACACACACACACAGTGTTGGGTTCACGAGTACTTTACTCACAAGTAAAGAGTAAAGTGATGCATTACTTTTAAATTTACAACAAAATACTTACTTTTTCAAATACGTAATGCAATTTTTCTTAGTTTAAAGTTTGTTTTCCCATTTATTGACTGACACCTCCCCTATCCCCATATTGATAGAAATCATGAGTAACATTGTGCGCTGTGTAAACATGATGGTTATTATTAGTTGTAGTCTAATGTGATCACGCATTAACTCATCTCACTTAGATAAAAACAGCTTCATTATTCCTCAAAATGAATAAAAACTGTAAATGCAAACTCAGAATATTATGCAAACCTGCAATAATTAGATGTGTTAATTAATATACAGTGAAGAAAATAAGTATTTGAACACCCTGCTATTTAGCAAGTTCTCCCACTTAGAAATCATGGAGGGGTCTGAAATTGTCATCGTAGGTGCATGTCCACTGTGACTGATGGCCTTTTGCATGTCCACAGGTGCATGTCCACTGAGAGACATAATCTAAAAAAAAAAATCCAGAAATCACAATGTATGCTTTTTTAACTATTTATTTGTAAGATACAGCTGCAAATAAGTATTTGAACACCTGAGAAAATAATTGGTACAGTAGCCTTTGTTTGCAATTACAGATGTCAAACGTTTCCTGTAGTTTTTCACCAGGTTTGCACACACTGCAGGAGGGATTTTTGCCCACTCCTCCACACAGATCTTCTCTAGATCAGTCAGGTTTCGCTGAGAAACACGGAGTTTGAGCTCCCTCCAAAGATTCTCTATTGGGTTTAGGTCTGGAGACTTGCTAGGCCACGCCAGAACCTTGATATGCTTCTTACAGAGCCACTCCTTGGTTATCCTGGCTGTGTGCTTCGGGTCAGAGTCCTGCACGGGTTCGGGTATCCGCGGGTACCCGACGGGTGACCCGCAAATTTTGCTCAAACGGGTGAAAAATATCCAACTGTGTCGGATACGGATGCGGGTCGGGTCGGACATGGGGAAACGCGGGTCTAAACACGGGTTCAAAACAGTCACGTGCAAATGTAAAAATAAATGCATATTTTTAGGAACACCTCTACAAAAACAAAACTATGCCTGCCCTGAATTTCAAGTTGATAAAATATTTGTTTTTAGTTTATTTGAGCCCGCTCACATTCACTTTTAAAAAATCACAACCACTCGAACTGCTGCATGAGTCGTCTGCTACATGAGAATCTAGATGGATAGTGAGTAGGCCTAGCCTATGTCAAATATAGCCAGGATACAGAACAGTCTGTTTTCTTTCGTTTTGAATTGTTTTGTTTAAAAGTACACATTTCAAGCTTTCTATATATTTATCAGGTCTGTGATGCATGTATCTTATATGCTGAGTTTCGTTAATTTCCAGTTCATGCGCCGTTGCCTCCGCTCCGTGTCCTGATGCCTGCTATTACTTCTTATTTATTAAATTCAGACAATTGACCCTTCGCGTGGAGCTTGATTGACAGGTGATCTGACCAATCATACTTCGCCATCCGCCATTTTGTCCGACAAAGCAGTCAGGAGAGATAGTAGATTAACATGGGAGGATTTGAACTTGAAAAACGGAATATACTGACGCCTTTCAGCGGTTAAAACAACATTCCTTCTTATTTTCATTCATGTTTATTTGATGCTATAAATGAACTAGAAGGAAGAGATGCTCGGATCACGAGCAGCTTTAACTGATGCTCCACAGCGATCTGTCACGACACATTAAAGAGCCACAAAACGGTATTTATTGTTTACATTTCTTTTAAAAAATTACCAAATTTGAAAGGTGAGACTTTGTTTAATATGTTTAATATCAAAAGTAACCGAAAAGTAACCTGGTCTGTCCTGTCTGTCAGCGTGTTGTCAGTCTCCTCTCTGCTGGATGTGAGAACATGAGAGCGGCGTAAAGTTAGCTTGTCGGACATAGCGACAGTAACTAAGGGGGGCGGGTCTTTGCGAAGGGTCAATTGGTTATAAAACATTGATTAAAATTAAGATAAAATTAATACAAAACGAAATTCACTTTAAAGAAATGCTTTATACAATAAGAAACTTAATGAAGTGGTCAATAACGTCTGCCCACATGTCTCCCGACATATAGGCTATCGGCCGCCAAAGGCAATACAAATTTGAAAAAAGTGTGTCTATAATGTGATTGGCTAAATTGAGTTTATTTCGGGTGCGGGTCGGGTCTCGGTTCTATTTTAAGCGGGTCGGGTCGGGTTGCGGATTTTAATTAGTGCTGCTGTCGGAAAACGGGTCGGATGCGGTTTTAAGCACTGCGGGTACGGGCGGGTGCGGATTTACAAAATCGGACCCGTGCAGCTCTCTGCTTCGGGTCATTGTCATGTTGGAAGACCCAGCCTCGACCCATCTTCAATGCTCTAACTGAGGGAAGGAGGTTGTTCCCCAAAATCTCGCAATACATGGCCCCGGTCATCCTCTCCTTAATACAGTGCAGTCGCCCTGTCCCATGTGCAGAAAAACACCCCCAAAGCATGATGCTACCACCCCCATGCTTCACAGTAGGGATGGTGTTCTTAGGATGGTTCTCATCATTCTTCTTCCTCCAAACACAGTTAGTGGAATTATGACCAAAAAGTTCTATTTTGGTCTCATCTGACCACATGACTTTCTCCCATGACTCCTCTGGATCATCCAAATGGTCATTGGCAAACTTAAGACGGGCCTTAACACATGCTGGTTTAAGCAGGGGAACCTTCCGTGCCATGCATGATTTCAAACCATGACGTCTTAGTGTATTACCAACAGTAACCTTGGAAACGGTGGTCCCAGCTCATTTCAGGTCATTGACCAGCTCCTCCCGTGTAGTTCTGGGCTGATTTCTCACCTTTCTTAGGATCATTGAGACCCCACGAGGTGAGATCTTGCATGGAGCCCCAGTCCGAGGGAGATTGACAGTCATGTTTAGCTTCTTCCATTTTCTAATGATTGCTCCAACAGTGGACCTTTTTTCACCAAGCTGCTTGGCAATTTCCCCGTAGCCCTTTCCAGCCTTGTGGAGGTGTACAATTTTGTCTCTAGTGTCTTTGGACATCTCTTTGGTCTTGGCCATGTTAGTAGTTGGATTATTACTGATTGTATGGGGTGGACAGGGGTCTTTATGCAGCTAACGACCTCAAACAGGTGCATCTAATTTAGGATAATAAATGGAGTGGAGGTGGACATTTTAAAGGCAGACTAACAGGTCTTTGAGGGTCAGAATTCTAGCTGATAGACAGGTGTTCAAATACTTATTTGCAGCTGTATCTTACAAATAAATAGTTAAAAAAATTATACATTGTGATTTCTGGATTTTTTTTTTTTTTAGATTATGTCTCTCACAGTGGACATGCACCTACGATGACAATTTCAGACCCCTCCGTGATTTCTAAGTGGGAGAACATGCAAAATAGTAGGGTGTTCAAATACTTATTTTCTTCACTGTAAATATACTTTATGTATTTAATCACACTTTATTAACCAATGTCTTTGCTGCTGACGTTTTATGATCCAATTCAACCAACCATTTGGTGTGAAAGAATCTTTACATTTGTCAAACCTTTTTCTAATTAAAAAAACAATTTAAGCAAGTCTAGTCCAGGTGAGACAAAGTAATAGAAAAGTAAAATAACATTAATTTCCATGAAAATTAACGTAATTAGTTACTTTTTTAGGAAGTAACACAATATTGTAACATTACTTTTAAAAGTAACTTTCTCCAACACTGCATGCGTGTGTGTGTGTGTGTGTGTGTGTGTGTATATATATATATATATATGTATGTATATATATATATATATGTATGTGTATATATATATTAGAGGTGGGCATAGATTAATTTTTTTAATCTAGATTAATCTAGATTAATTTTAAAATTAATCTAGATTAATCTAGATTAAAATGGCACATTTGAATTCTCCCGAAGGCATTCAGAATATGTGTGCTACCCAAATAATGACTAAAAGTAAGTCTTTGAGAATAGTTCGCCTCGCATAGGGATGTGCATTTCTGCCAAAAATGCCATTCGACAATCGAGGAACAAAAGTCGAATATCGTTTAAAAAAAAAAAAAAAAAACGCAATGACAGAAAGGGAGGCCAATTTCATCTTTAGCGATTTGTCATCAAACAAACTGTTTATTAATTGAACAAGTAACATGTTTTCTTCGGTTTTTTTAACAGTAATTGGAAGAAGAAAAAAAACAATACGCACCACAGTCCGTTTTTGCATCGCCAATGCTCGTTAGATAAAAAAAATAATGTCATCATATGTCATAATGATTTTATGTGAACCTGCCTTGTTACTGCAATAGCCTCCTTTTTAAACAAATTAGTTTCAATCAATGTAAACTATTCGTGTGATTATGCCACTGCGCAATGCACATACATTACCGCGGGATGGCGGGTGTTCATTTCATAAACTGTGGACAATGGTAGCTTATTTAAACCTGTTAACCTTTGCCAGTGCGCCGACTCTCTGAAGCGGTTTTTTTTGTAGCCTATAAATTAATGTATGTCCAAAAACCGGATAATGTCATACTTTTTAGTAGTGCTATCGTGGCGTAATAATCTGTTGTAAAATGTATTACCTGAATGAAATGAACTCGAATGTATCGTCCTGTGGAATCATTCATTCACAGACAGCTTACGAAGATGTTCAACTAATAAAGATCTTCATCGCTGACAAAGATATGATGCATTTGCAGATTTGCTTTCACTAGACTAAACTGTAGATCCACGGCCACTTCATCCAACGCTCTTGATGTTCTTAAATCTTCCTGTTATTTACGACTCCTCGAGTGTGAATTGAAAGCGCTTCAGACGATTCAGTGCGTGGGGAACTGAACAGATCAACTGATTCGCGAACCGATTTAGACAGATTTGACAACTTGTTTGATGAAGTCTTTGAACAGAAACGACTCAAAAGAGTGATTCATTTGTAAATGAACATCGCTCATGCCCATACAAAGGATACAGCGCGCTTGGAATAAACTCATTTAACAACGTATTGCATTAAAATAAAGTAACGAGAGGAACGTCGCCCAACATAACAAAGTAAGTACACCTTGTGTCCCTGACAGGAAAATACCCTGCTGCGCGATCTGTGACAGTAGGCGCGGCCGCGGCGTTAAGTATGTATGTCATACTACACATTAGAATTGCGCGAAAATAACGATATTCGAAAAAGCTATTTATGATCCCAACCCAACTTAGATTAACGGCGATATTTTTTTTATCGCGCGATAAGAGTCTCACGTTAACGCAGCACGTTAACGCCGATAACGGCCCATCACTAATATATATATATATATATATATATATATATATATATATATATATATATATATATATATATATATATATATATATATATATGTATGTATATGTGTGTGTGTGTGTGTATATATATATATATATATATATATATATATATATATATATATATATATATATATATATATATATATAAACACACACTAAATTACTCTGTATTAATTCAATCATTCATTCATTTGGTTGAGCAGTTATACCTTCAGTTTTCTGTCATTTTGTAATTGAATTTCTTGTATATGTTCTTTGAGATTTAGTGTTGTCATTTCTGTTTAATGTTCAGCAGAGAAGCTTTACTTAAGTCCCTTAAGCATTCAGCACAAATCACACACACCACCCCAAGTGGAGAGGTGACTAATGGAACTCCCATCTATCACTCTTTATCTCTCGCTGCTCGCTCTCCTTCTCTTTATCACTTTCACTCAGACTCTTCCTTTATCACCTTTCTCTTTTTCCCCCTTTTCCTCCTGCAGGTTCTTCAGTAACATAACTCTATCTGGACGGGACTATTCCTTTAATAATGACGGTTATCTGGCAAATCCGCTTCTGGATGTTATCTCCTACACTGCAGGAAGAAGCTGGGAGGAGGTAGGGGTGGAGCCATTAGTATGCTTAAATGTGTTCAGATATTCATGGTTATCACTGAACTGTTTTAAATGCAGCTTCCAAGTGAGTTCACATTTTGCCTTGCCATTTAAATGCAATATAATTGAAATGTGAAGAATGCATTTGAAATGAACCATGTGTCGCATACAGAAGGGACTGAAGTACATGAAAGAATAAATATATGCACATTCACATTTTATTACAATATATTTTGTGCAAAGCAAATCAAATCAAGGAAGTTGAGGTCATGTGGTGCTTTTTCATTTGAATCGTAATTCTTACTGCATTGAAATTGTTGTTTATAAACATAACTATCATTATCATTTTGTGTTCTTTTGTACTTTGTATGTGACTGTATTAACCAGTAATTTTCTTATTGAGTACTTTTAGTACATATACTTCTACATATCATGCAGCAAAATGGTCAACCTACTGGACACTTAGTTTGTAATCTCTCTATCCCTTATTAAAAACTTTAAATTCAGGGTAAAATTTTTTTTTAAATAAAAAATAAGTCTGCACTGCAGTTTATACCTGCTAATGTTTTACTGTATAATTCGCAATGTTCCTGTTTTTCAATAACTTGTCTGTTATTTTAAATTACTCTCAAAAGGGAAATTAACAGGGCAGTGCACTTGAATACAATTGAGTGGCAATTGCAAATTATTGCACGTACAGCTTTTTTTTTCTGGCAAATGTCAATAAGCCATGGGAAATTTTTATTTTTGCACAACAGTTTTTGGTATTAGTTATTCATGCAGTTTTTGATAGTTTGAAATGGCTGGTTCCAGAGCTGCCAAAGGAGCTGCAGAAACCTTAAATCATTCATTGTTGAGCTAGTACAAAAGTCTTCTTTTCTTTTTCTTTTCTTTTTTTGACATTTAATTGCCATGTCCACTGACAGATGGTTAACACTTGAGATTGGGAATCATGTGAACTTACAAAGGTGTCATGCTGCAGTAGCTTTGAAAGGTTTGGGTTTTACGGATCTTGTTGAAAGGTAAAATATCTGTCACTGGGAAGACAGGCATTTTATATGTCCTTTAGCTTCAAGTATCAAACTTAATAAAGGCGGGACTACATCCACTAACGATGTAAAGAATGTCAGAAAGAAAACAGTCCTGCCAAACAGTCCTATCTGTCTTAGGTCTCAAAAACTTGTTTGTACCATTTTAATGGCGTCTTGCTATTGTTATAGGTGGGTTGGTGGGAGAATGGAGTGCTGCGTCTGCGTTACCCGCCCTGGTCCCGTTACGGCCCCTTCCTCAAACCTCTGGATGATTCCCAGCACTTGCGCGTTGTTACTTTGGAGGAGAGGCCCTTCGTCATCGTAGAGCCTGCTGATCCTGGAACAGGCTCCTGCATCAGAGACTCTGTTCCGTGCCGTCTGCCACTCAACAACAGGTCAAGGTTCAGTCTGTGGATTTTTAGACTAGAAATGTTCAACATTTGAGGTTATCACTTTAGCAAATGTGGCAGGGAATATGCAGATGTTGCAAATTACATTCACATTACCCCAGGGGCATTAATTCCCCTTCCTGTCGCTAGCACTGATGGAATTTAAATAAATTAGAAATTCACGTAGAAATAGAAGAGGTTGATCAATGATTGTTCTGTGTTAGAGCACTTTACTTCATTTACCTTATTTAAATGGAGAATTTCTCAAAACTCTTCCTGGTCTAGCAGCGCCTAGGTGAATAGCAGAAAAACAGGTGATATCACCCGGTGATAATGGAAATTTTATTTGAATTAATTAGATTGATTTTGTTTAACCAACAAAATTTTATGGTAGTTACCGTAAATATGCTTAATTATAATGAAAATGTCATGTCAAGCAGCAGCATTACACGCTAACTAAAATTGAAAAAGGTGAAAAATCATGATAGAACACCTTTTATGTGCAATAAAGTTACAATCTAAAAAAAAACTTAAATTGTCTTCAAATAAATTTTTTTTAAATATGTTTTGTATTATATTTTTGGTTGAAATATGGAATACAATATTTAGATAAATGACCTATTTCTATTTGATCACAACTCCAGAACAGCAGAACCATTTCCTTTAAGAATCTTAATGCTTTATGCTGATAGACCTCAGATCATGTGTGTTTGCCTTAGGTGACACAGCACTGAATTCTAAGCAGGGATGTTCATTTAGTTTCTTTGGCTTGGTTTCTCTACATTATTTCTTTCTTTTGTCACTGTCCCCTTTCTGTTTCTTTTCCCCTTTTCTATGTCTTTCTCTTCTTCCTCTTTTCAATTACAGCATGGTTGTTGAGGGCATTCAATCTATGAAACACTGCTGCAAGGGCTTCTGTATTGATGTTCTCAAGCGCCTGGCTAAAATAGTGGGCTTCACCTATGACCTCTATCTGGTGACCAATGGCAGGCATGGAAAGAACATAGATGGAGAGTGGAATGGAATGGTCGGGGAGGTCAGGCCCTCGTCTTATCTCTTGACTATTTATTGACCCTGATTTTATTATCACAAAGTCGAACTGAATTCAGGTGCAAAAGGTTTTTGTTTTTTTTCTTGAATTGTGACACAGATGAAGCACCAGGCTAAATATGCAAGCTAATGTTCTTGAATAGAAATTATAAACATATCATTCCAAATGACATCATTTTTAAATGTCCAAACTATGCAACATTCAAATAAGAAAAGTTAGTTGCTATCTTGACAAACCTGTTCACTTTTAATCCACTTTTTCTGTTCGTAATGTTATTAGCCTCTTTCCCCACCAGGTGGTGTCCAAGCGGGCCGACATGGCGATCGGCTCCCTGACTATTAATGAAGAGAGGTCAGAGGTTGTGGAGTTCTCTGTTCCATTTGTGGAGACTGGCATCAGTGTCATGGTCTCTCGTAGCAATGGCACTGTGTCACCATCTGCTTTCCTCGGTAAGAAAGTAGGAAGGAGCATCAGACTTCATTTTTACATTTAGGCATTTGACAGACAGTATTTTCCTTGGGAATCAAATCCTTGACCTTGGTTTTGCCAGCACCGTGCTCTAGCAATTGAGCTACAGGCTTCAAATTACTTCAGGTTTAGTGTTATGTCATGTCGAAGATTTACAATTATTTAGAAAGAATAACACTGCACACTGCCAAATGAGGATTTTTAAATAAATCTTTAAATCTCGTTCTTTGCAAACCAACTGGGCTTCTTCCTAACAATGACATTTTTTTAAAATGTTAAGCTGGCATAAGGAATACAACTAATTTTGTATACAGATAAATACATTAACAAATGACATATCAATTAAATCTATTGGGTGATTAGAAGCTTGAGATAAAAAGGAGAAAATATGATATATGCTATTATTCCTAAACAAGAAGATTGGTGATATTTGAGAAAGTTCATTTAAGTCTAGGTGTGTAGCACCTACTACTCTGCGTTTGTGTAGATTTATTTTTTTGTAAGTTTGCATAGAGGCTGTTAAATGGCTGTTTTACTCAGTCATTTAGACTGCTCAATAAAATTTCTATTAAATGAAGGCAATTAAATAAAGAGAACCTTATGGCACGCGGAGGGATAATCACAGAAGCACGCAAATTAATTGTCGAATCTGCGCGCAAGCGCAGGTTCAAATGTCACACTTTAATAGCATGTACTATAGCACGTAAATTAAAACAGGCTGTGTGACTATGAGGAATGATTACCTCAAAATTTACATTCACATGCAATTTTATTTAATTAAAGTTCAACAAGCTCTTTGTTTTAATTAAATGCATACCTCTTTAGCTATTGTCACGTGCCAGTGATTATCTATGGGTTACCGACCCCATGCTATAGACGTATTGGCAAAAAAATACAAAAACTTTGCAAACATTACAGTGTTTTGAATGTCATCTATTCATTTGTTTTTTCCCACTATTGTAGAGCCGTACAGCCCAGCTGTGTGGGTTATGATGTTCGTCATGTGCCTGTCTGTGGTGGCTGTGACCGTTTTTATATTCGAATTCCTCAGCCCTGTTGGATATAACCGAAGCTTACAGAGCGGGAAGAGTATGTTTTTTCTATATTATAAGGTTTCGCTCTAGGCATTTCTTGAATGTAATCAGCAATGAAAGATTTGTTTACAGATTGTTATTATCATTGTAAGCATGTTCCACAATTCACCTCGAGCTATTCCCTCTTCTCTCATGTGTCTTACTGTTGTCTCTCTTTACACTTCCTGTTATCACCATGTCATAATAAGACATGTCTCATTTGGCCTTCCTGTGTTTTTCTTCTCCCAGAGTTAGGAGGTTCAAAGTTCACCATAGGGAAGTCTATTTGGCTGCTATGGGCTCTGGTGTTTAATAACTCTGTTCCGGTGGAAAACCCAAGAGGCACCACCAGTAAGATAATGGTGCTGGTCTGGGCTTTCTTTGCTGTCATCTTCCTTGCCAGCTACACTGCTAACCTGGCTGCTTTCATGATCCAAGAAGAATACATCGACACTGTGTCGGGCCTTAGTGATAAGAAGGTAGACCGTAATATGAGTGATTTTAATTAGTAACAAATTTCCCTCTTTTTAGCTATTACGTTGAAAAGAATGGCCTGGTTTCACAGACGACTTAGATTAAGCCAGGATTAAACCATAGTTCAATTAGAACAATTAAGTAGCTTTTATAAACGTTCTGTAGAAAAAAATATTACTGGTGTGTATCTTGAGACAAATCAATGGCACTGACATATTTTAAGATATGCCAGAGAATATTGCTTTCAGTTAAAATAGCTCAAACATGCATTTTAGTCTGAGCCTTGTCTGTGAAACCGGTGGAATAATTATGATTAAATATGTTTTATATTTGTTTAATAATAAATCTTGTTTGCAAATAAGATCATTGTTATATTGAGGTGTTTTCGATGTATAATTGTATAAGTATTTATCATTTATAATCATCATAATGTATCACACAGTTATCAGCTGTGTAATTTTAGTATTTATATACTACAGTATTTATTAACTTATTGAATTAGCTTATTAGTATATTTTCATTAGTTGCCAACTCAACATATCTAATTTCATTAACCTTTTTTTTTTTTTTAGTTTGTCATTTATAATTTATATTTTATTTAAACTTTAATTCAGTTAAAACAGTTGGTAACACTTTCTATGAAGCCCAATGCTTATAGTTATTTATATACCTTATTTATACTTAAGTATTACTATTCTATAAATATATTTATAAAGACTAATTAAGACCTATACTGCTTTATAAGAACAGTTATAGTTTCATTTATGTATTGTTTTTAATAATTACTTAAGTCATGCATTTGCTTTTTCCATTTGCATGCTCATAATCCATTATACACTGATTTATAAATGATCAAATATAAAATAGTTCCAGAGACACATGTTTGCTGTACCAATTAGTTATCAATTATGTCTTTAATGGCTAATGTTTGCATTAGAGGTCATGAATGGTCATTTTGATTTGTTAAAATCTATATCTCAGCCATATGCATAGTATTGCTTATAGCAGTTTTTTGGAATTATAAAAATATTGTTGCAGTGTTTTGCTAGTATGTAATTATCCCAGTTAATATTTTTTTTCCCAACTATTTGTATTAATGATTTCTGTGTTGTTGTTTTTTTCATTATTTTATTACAGGAATTATTTTTCATTAGTCACATTTACAAGTAAACAACTTAAAATGTATAAGGTGCACATCTTCATGATTTCTTAACATTTGCTTTAGGAAAATTGCATCCTATGTTTTCACTTTACTTAAAGCCATCAATGATGCATTTATAGAGGTTAGTAACTGTATTATCACTCACAATAAGTGTTTATAAGATCACTGCTATTAATAACAATATCTCACTTATTTGACAGAAATAATATATAATTAATTATATTAAAAAGTCGTTGTAACTGTAATATAATAACATTAAAGCAATGCAGGTTGCATCTTCATAAATACATTCATGGATCCATATGACATACAACTAATTCATACTTATAAATCAGTGTATAATGGATTATAAGCATGTGCATTGAAACAGCAAATGCATGACTTAAAAGTAATTATAAAAATAATATAAATGTAACTTACTGTTCCCTTTCAGTCGAGAACGTCAGACGTAGTCGACGTCGACTGAATGGGGATCACGCTAGGGAGCCTATCTTCATTCTATTATTTAATCAAGCCAATTCAACATTGGCGTGCGTGATTACACGCTCAGCCCGCAGCGCGGGTATAAATACATGCACGCACCAGTTCCCTTTCGCTTCGGAGCCGATCGTTTAGTGTCTTTGAAGAGTGCTGTTGTTTACAATAAGCGAGTGTGTCGGTGTTCTTCTGGACCTCCTCTTTTGCGTGCTATGACGTTGATACAGGTCTATCAGGCCAGGGCACTCATGGACATGCACGAGGGTAGACCAGACCTTGTGCTCATAGGTGAGCACCGCACTGCATCCGACTTCGCCCTCCGGGGCATGAGTGTCGTGGCGTGCGCGATCGGTCTGGCGATGTCCACATTAGTAGTTCAGGAGCGCCATTTTTTTCGCTCAGCCTGGTTGATATGCGGATACGGACAAGGTTTGGTTCCTGGTCTCTCCAATTTCCCAGGTTGGGCTGGTTGGTGACGCGACAGCGAACTGCCCCCAACAGTTCTCTGCCGCCCAAGCGCAGACGGAGGCCATTCGGCACATCCTGCACCGGCGGCCTGCTGCTGCCTTCACCCCACCGCCGGTGTCAGTTCCTCCGAGGGCGTTCCCCTGTCGCTGCTCTCGCTGGGCCTCCGCTATACTATAACATAAACTATACCATTCGCTACAGGCTTCCCGCCCCAAGCTCAGTGATATTCATCACACCTAGGTGTTGAGCAAAAATGCTCCTAAAAATAGTGACTTTTGTCACACCTATGTGTTGAGCAGTGCTCCTGTTTTGTGTGCGTCCATCGCAGTCTACCTGCGAAGGACGCAATGTAGCCTCTTCCTCCAGCCGATATGAAGGCCGGCATCTATAAGCCCGTACTTCATTGTACCCTAGAGAGGTGGGTTACAACCATCTTGGTCCTGTGTTAATTGAAGCGGACCCTTTTTCTGAAGCCTCCGTTCAATTTGTTACACAGAGATGCATTTCCAAATGCTCCATCCCCAAGATTGGTCTGCTGCTTTCGACCTGAGAAACATGTACTTCAGATCTCTATCCTTCCGCACCACAAGCCATCCTGTGTTTGTGCATCCGAAAGTTGTGAAGTATAAGTACAAAGTCTTACCCTTCAAGTGCTCATAGGCAGTTGAGTCCTCAGGTCAACTGGAAAAGAGTAAACTTGTCCACAGACTGAGGATCTCTTCTAGTTTGGTGATGGATTCGCCCACTGCATCTCTAAAGACGAGTGTGTGGATGGTTAGTGCTCTTCAGAGGCTCCTGGGGCATATGGTAGATGCAGCCGCTTGGGTTCCTCCATATGAATACCGCTGCAGCACTGACTTCACGGCCGAATACCGAGGTGACCGTGGGAGAGCGGCGCGCTCCGTGTGAAAGCACCCTGGCCTGCCGCCAAACCCTCAGTCCGTAACAGACCTGTTGTTTCTCCGGGCCAACGGTCCTTAGAACGAGTCCATCAAAACCGGCTGAGGGGCCACGTACAAAGGGCATGCAGTAACAGAGGTCTAGACGGCCCTCCGACTGCATTGACATCCATTGCCTACATTGCAACCGTTGCACTTTGCTTTCCTCGCATGTTACAAGCCCGTCACCTCCTCCTTGGAGTCAGAAGCTTCTGAGGTCGCTTCATTCCACTATTTCTTCCTGCCTGCTCAATCGTGCCGCCAACAAGCCTCACGACAGCCTATGGCCAGGGAGAGTGGAGACTCCGTCCCCAGGTGGTCCAGCTGGGCAGAGATGTAAACGCACAGTTACATCTGTTTGTCTTTCCGGATTCGTTCCTCTGCCAGTTGTGTTTTTCTGTCCGAGCGGACAACCCTTGGACAGACACTGACTCTCAGCTGACCCTGGGGCCCCACAGAAATGCATTCCCCAGTGAGCCTTCTAAAACGGCTATGCGATTCATTGTCGCTTGCGTCCTCTCAAGTTCAGGGACTTTTATCACACTCAGGTGTTGAGCAGAGGTGCTCCTGAAGGTCCGTGATATTCTTCACACCTAGTGTTGAGCAATGTTCCTGTCTTGGTGCATCCCTATTAATTGGACCTAAAGTGTACTATACTGAGCTGTGAATTTTTTATATAAGCTGAAATTGTGATTTATAACAATAACTGACATCACTGTAATATGGTCACACACTATTAATCTTTTGAAATGGGTCTCATTTGAATGTGAACCAGACATTTGTTTGTGTGGAGGAGTTGGGGCCAAATTATGCAAAAATCATCGGCCTATAATCATATAAAGCAATGATTTGATTTTCATTCTTTTAAACCCCCATTAGAGCACAATCCCCCCCACCCCCTACCCCCTTTGGGTGTCCCATCTTAGTTAGCCAAATGATTAATTAACTGAAACTCAGAGACCTAAACTGTAATCTCATATTTCAGAAACCTAATGAAGTATCTCCCACTGTCGTTTTCAGTTTCAACATCCCACAGATCAGTATCCTCCCTTACGATTCGGCACTGTCCCAAACGGGAGTACGGAAGAGAATATACGGAGCAATTACCCCAACATGCATCAGTACATGGTGCGGAACAATCAGAGAGGAGTGGAAGAAGCCATCGACAACCTTAAAACCGGGTGAGTGAATGACGACGACCAGTGTTAAAGACAATATAAAAATTATACGAATGACTCTAAAATCTGATTGGGTGATCCAGGTTCAAAGTTGTTCACACACTCTCGGAAGAATCTATTAATCCATATGCATAAATTGTATCTATAATGGCCAGCTTGACAAATAAAAAAAATCTTCCAAACTCTAGCTTTGATCCTGACCCTAAATCAGACCACAAAGAATCAAGATGTTCTTTGAAGCAGTGGGGGAAAACAGATGTGCTCACAAGTAATTGACGGATATGGGTGACATGATGGATCACAACAGGGGCGTTAATTATTTTGTTGGCTGTCGCTTTTCGTCTCCATTTCCAGGGAGGGTGTGAAGTTTGACTTTCATCCTTGGTGCTATGTCACTGGAAGGACCAAACATCAGCTGGCATTACTATCACCACAGGATACTACTTATTTAACTTGATTTGTTACAGTTCTTGCAGGGCGAGCATGGTTTCGATATCTCTCGCTTACTCCAGTCAAACTTCATTTATTTTATTGGTTTCACTTTATTTCGATGGTCCCCTTAACACATTCAGTTGACTATAAGTAACGTTGCTCCTACATGTCTACTAACTCTCATTAGAGTGTTAGTTGAGTATTAATAGACTAGTAGGATTAGGGTTAGATTAAGTTGACATGTAGTTGCAAAAATACTTATAGTCAGTAGAGTGTTTGTTGGAGGAGCATCACAATAAAGTATTTGCGGATATTAAGCAGACAGTCTACTAATACTCCAATGAGAGTTGCAAAGTTACTTATAGTCAATAGTACATTCAAAGGGGACCATCAAAATAAAGTGTTACCATTTTATTTACATTTTCATTTAACTTATTTATATTTTAAATGTATTCATGTAGCAGCTGCTTTTATCCAAAGTGACTTACAAGTGAGGAACATCACAAGCAATTTGTTACAACGGTGCAGTAACTAGTTACACTACCGTTCAAAAGTTTGGAGTTTTATCCAGCAAAAAATGCATTAAATCATTCAAAATTAACTGTGAAGACTTTTGCATTGTTTTAAAAGAATTCTCTTTCAATTAAATGCTGCTCTTTTGAACTTTCTATTTTTCATAAAAGCATCATAAAAGAATGAAGAATCATAAAAGCATCACTGTTTTCACAAATATTAAGCAGCGCAACTGTTTTCAATACTGATAATAATAAGAAATGTTTCTTAAACACCAAATCACCATATTGGAATAATGCTTTGCAATCACAGGAATAAATTACATTTTAAAATATATTAAAATAGAAAACTACTTTTTATTTATTATCTATCATTTAATTTTTTTTTGTCATAAATGTAGCCTTAGTGAGCATAAGAAATGTCTTTCAATTAAAAAAAAAAAATCTTACTGACCCCTAACCAAACAGTACTGTATTTAAATTTAATGTATTTTTGGTTGTTATAAATGTAATAGTTTATACAAAATGTAAAGTTTAAAATCTTCAAGTTGACTTTCACTGACATACAGTATGTAAAAGTGGTATGTGACAGAAGCTATTTAAAAAAAATTATCTAGTTTGGTTTGGAATATTTAGTTACCTAGCCTCAATGTACAATAGGTGGCCACTTTTTGTCAGTGTTTTTGTTAGATAACTAATTTTTAAAATTTTTTATTATGTGCTCTCTCTCAGCACTGATGTATAACACTGGTCTTTTTCTGCTTTGCAAACACCGATACTTCCTTCAGGAAATGCAAATATAGCATGTAGTGTCATTTACCTTTAGATTCATATACAAGGCAAGCAATGACACTTGCTTTATAGTAGTCTTAGCGTCATGCCCACGGACTGATAGCTGAACGTCTAATGCACATGGCATGCACAATTGGAAACACTTCAGGAGTTTCAAAGCTGTCATCTGATTGGTTGAATTCTTTAAAGTTTAAAGAAGGGAAAAAAACGGGCTCCAGTCGGACTCGGCCTGAGAATTCTGATGAGCTGTCGGACACGGGTCGGGCTAGGGCCTGAGCGTCTCGGGCCGGGGCCGGGCTAGGGCCTAGATGTGAGGCCCCTGCAGGGCTTTACAACGGCTTTCCTCCATGAGGGGTTTGGCGTCCCGGCGGGTTTGTTTAAAGTTTAAAGTGTAAACAAACTTTAAAGTTTCAACAAACCCGCCAGGATGTCTCAGCCCGAGTCCGACTGGAGCCCGTTTTTTTTTTTTTTTTTCATTACAAAGCTTGCCCTATATACTGTTGCAGCCTTTAAAATGGTTCAGTTTTGTTTTCAATGGCAAAGTAGGTATATCACGAAAAACAAGACAGCCTCCCAACATGGCTAAGAACAGTCTCTTACAGAGCACCGTGGATAAAAAGCACAGCATCCACAGTGGAAGGTTTTAATCCAGTCCTCCTTTCTTCTATAACTCTTCCAGCTGCGCTGAAGACACGCTCGCTACTACTGCTAAACACTAAACACAGTCTTGACAGTTGCAGTAGCAGGGTCTCGTGTTGTTTCCACCAGCGCAGCACTTCTCGTCAAATGATATATGTCACTGTGATAGGTTATAAAATGTCTTTCTATGTTTGTTTTTCCATCGTCAAATTCTCATGTTTTCTTTTAATATAAAAATTATATTATATTAAATTATATTGTCTTAAATATAAAAAGAAGGATAAGCCTAAAACAGCCCTCGTGTGAACTGTGACGTGAAAATTGGCCCAAACCCCAGTCCTAGGGGTGTAAATAAGTCGGGGCCCGTCGGGCTCGGGCTGAAATGCAGGGCTTTAAGACGTTGTGTTTACAACTGTGACAAACAGCGCTTAGCAGTGTCAACTAAATGCTGGATTTTCAAAAGTATGTGAAGTTCACGACTCTTTTTCAAATGCATCCAAGAATTTTACACAACGGTCAGTTATTGTAGGGACCACAACGTACATTTTTCACGCCCCGAAACGTGAACAAAACAAACTGATTGGTTGCTTTACATGCCAATCAGCCGGCCTCTAAGCTGCACTGGAGTTCGGACCTTCTGCTGTCAGCCTGAAGTTCTGGATACACAAGACTATCTTTATAGTAGCAGAATGTCATATTGAGAGTGACCACAGTTGTGGCAGACTTAGGCATGATGCTAGTTTAGGAAATAACTTTTTTTAAAAGCTTGGCCAGACTTTGTTACACAAAGAAAATTTTACATCATTCGATTTTCTTCTGGTAGTGTTTATTTTTTCAAAGAAGCAATTCTGCACTTGTGCATTATTAATTACCTGCTCCGCATCATAAGATGCCATGATAGTTCCACAATTATTAAATAGTAGTGTAGTATCAACACGGCCTCGAGTCTGCTCGAGTGTGTGTGTGTCTGTGTATATGCGTCTTAAATCTCAAGTCCCTGCATTATGCATACAAAGGACGTGAATATGCGTCCTATTTCAAAAAAGGTTATGCTTGCAGGCTAGAATATAAAATCACAATGTTCCACCTTTTGCAATTTCTCGTGAAGATTTCATCTGTCGGTCATCAGCGCTTGGTTTGTATAATAGTTTCAGCCTGCAGAGTGAGACTTTCACTTTCAACCCGCGCAATTCAGGCCTGCCAGCCAGGCCTCCATCTAGGTGCTAGCTGATTCTCAAAGGCACTTGTTTACCTCAGTAGCCTACCTATTTCAGTGTTGCACTGTGGGGTAGTATTCTGCACTATCAAACACTTGTCTGTGTGTGTTCTGTTCGTTTGGTTTCACCCTTACCGAAATGTGTGACTCATTTTCCCCCAAGGGCTCTGTTTTGTTGGATTCAACACTTCTGACAAAAGCTTTCACCTTGAATGCTAATGCAGCGTTCGTTGGTCTTAGAGGGCCAAGTTGAGCTTGTTAATAACCTCAAGGTGTGCTTAGCAGAAGTTTGAAGAGTAGCCAGTAATAAGCTGTCAATTTGGGTTTTTGCTGCAAAGATGTTGGCATGTTACAAGGTGGGGAAAATACGATCAAAGAAAAGAGGCGTACCGTTGCACCTGACTCTGATAAGGCACAATGCTTCCTTGACTTTTGCAACTTTCTTTTATGTCTTGACTGTAATAGACTCACCTGCTAAATTATTTAGCACTGTGAATATGCAGTAATAAGGTTAAAGTGGATTTTTGCATTATTTTAAGAACTCAAGTGGTGCCTGTGCATGCAGATGTCCCCTTTTTTGCCTGTTTTATCATGCAGCAAGGTGGACGTTTTTAATCTAATTGCTTAGAAAAATAATTGCACAAATGACACATGATACAGAGTATTACATTAAAACTGTGGAAGAAATATGTATTTGTTTAACACAGCACAGCCACAACTCAGATATTGTGGGATACTTGCAGCCTGCATCTGGTCCCAATTTCAGGTGGTATTTTTTTATTTGAAGACCAGTGTTTCCACAAATTAGTCGTCCTATTATGCGCTCCTCATTTCAGCGAGGCGCGCAGCCCGGCAATAACAACGTTCTTTGGTGCTATTCTGCAAAGTGCTTGTGCGCATATATTATCACATTTATGGCAAAGAAACAAGACGTGTCTCAGAAAACACTTGAGGTATTTGATTATCCGCCTGTATATAAAAAGAGTATGCATGCATGAAGTAGCTCTTTACTTTAGACTTATTCATGCTTCACTGGGAGCTTATAATTTCCTTTTCTTCACCTTTTAATTTTTTAAAAATATGTTTAATACAGAATTTTTAGCAGTTATTACTCCAGTCTTCAGCATCACACAACCCTTCAGAAATCATTCTAATATGCTGTTTTGGTTCTCTAGAAACATTTTATTATTATTATTAAGTCTTGAAACCAGTTTGCTGCTCAATATTTTTGTGGAACATTTTTGTTTCACATTTTTTTTAATAAATTTAAAGTTTAAAAGAATGTTGAATTTATTTCAAATAGATTTTTACACCGAAGTCTTTACTGTCACTTTTAATCAATTTAATGCATCTTTGCTGAATAAAAGTATTCATTGCATTAAAAAAAATATTTTGAGTGGGTTTTTATAGTTATTCTCTGCTCTGAGATATTTTGAGTAAAATCCATACAATTATTTTAAAAAGTAAAAATAAAATCATTATACAGTATTCCAACTCATAGAAAGGTAATAGAAAAATAATGGAAATCCATAGGTCTTTTAAGGCAGTTGCCAGTAGCAATACAGCAATACAAAAAAAAATCCTAAGTGCTAAATAGGATTTTCAGTGCTGTTAAGCCAACAAATGCATGGTGTAGGTGCTTGATTGGCTTCACTAATTACCCATTACAAACTATTTAGTTTCGGAATGTTTAGTTTACGGGATTTCCCTAAAGATCATCAAGGTTTTTGTCTTTACATATAACAATCAATAAAGTGATAATTAGTCTCTTAAAGTGATTTTCCTATGTCTTGTTGTTTTGTTTCCGATTTTCCTTTTTCTCTCTCCAGCAAACTGGATGCATTTATATATGATGCGGCTGTCCTGAATTACATGGCTCGTAAAGACGAGGGCTGCAAAGTAATGACCATCGGCTCTGGTAAAGTGTTCGCTACAACAGGATATGGCATTGCCTTACACAAGAACTCCCGCTGGAAGCGGCCGCTAGATCTTGCCCTGCTGCAGCTAGTTGGAGATGGTAATTGAGAATTTTTTGTAAAAGTGGTAGATGTAATATAAAGTCTCAAACCCCTAATTTTCACCCCAGACAATTAAATATTCTTACTGGTTTGTTTACATAGTGACTTTGCAGGATTTTTTTTTTTTACACTTGTTATTCTGATTTTCTGGGAGGTCTCCCCCTCTTTCCATCTCTCATATGCATACATTCACATGCTTTTCTCCAGCATTACTTGTTTTTTGCTTTGATGAGGATCTTTGATGAGGAACCTAGTGAGTTGCCCCATGCTGATTAAACACTAAATGTGAAAGGGAGCTGGAAGTCTCATTGAAATATTATAAATGAAATTAGAAAAAGTGTCACAGCAAATGAACACAATTATGAATAGCCAAAGGGTCACTTCAGTAAACAGTGCGGTAGTTGAACGCCTCGATTTTTAATTTTGACGCGTTCCAATTTGGATTGAAATTCTCATTAGGGCTGATTTTTGCTTGTTTGAATAAATAAATATAATGAAAAATATTATGATTTCAGTTCCTGTGATTAAATTTCCCATTACCTAAGCCATAGTTCAAGGCCTTATTATAATGAATTGAAACACATTATTAACCCATGGGTCAATGCATTTATGTTTTTGTTTTCTTTCATATGAAAAGAGGATTTAGTTTTATCTCTTTCCCTCCCTCAGAGTGAAGGAATAATCCCCGATATAAATCCAACATCTAAATGCATATGTCGTTTTCTTTCTTTTTTCTCCCAGAAACATGACCTTGTCATTCCTTTATTTTTTCCACAGTGACATTTTCACTCTGATAAATGCACTAATGGCTATTGTTGTGAGGTAGGCCCATCAGTCTAGAGCTTTCATCTCCAAACTACTGGGCCTGTCTTATCACAAGAGCCTCAAAACCAGGCCATTTCAGACCTCCATCAAAGCTGTTATTATCCTCCAGTCTCTCTTTCTCTGTCTCTCTCTTTCCTCCTCCTTGCCTTTCATGATTCTTTTGCTCTCTTTTTTCTTTTCCATTTTCACCTTTTTGTGAACACAGTGTAATAATAACCAAAGCTAAACCAAGATCTCCACTGTTAGGAGATTTGAATTAAAGACTCACTTTTCCCAACAATACGGTTAGATTCTACGACTCTTTTACTTTTTTTGTCATTCTCTACCTTCTGTCCATCTGTCTGTTTGAAGGACTGCTTACATTTCGTGCTTCTTATCTACTGTCATTGTGCACATCTTTTCATTCTTTTCAGATGAGATTGACATGCTTGAACGACTCTGGTTGTCTGGGATCTGCCATAATGATAAGATTGAGGTGATGAGTTCCAAACTAGACATAGACAACATGGCAGGAGTCTTCTATATGCTTCTGGTTGCCATGGGCCTAAGTCTGCTGGTGTTTGCATGGGAGCATCTTGTCTATTGGAAGCTTCGCCACTGTATGGGCCGCTCAGGAGGACTTGACTTCCTACTGGCTATCAGTCGGGTGAGTGACCCAAATAATAGCAGTAATAATATAGAAATATTATGTCTTTGAATTGATTTAGTTAAAATGTTAATGCATTCAGGTCATTTTTAAGGAAAGTTAACTAAATAATATAGGGTACTTATTGTTGTTCAATTTGTGTTAATGGCACTCAGAATATATATGCTTTTTCTTTTTTCAACCACTGACCCACAGTCCTCTGCTGGTGATTGCATTAACATTTTTATGAATGATGGTGTTCCACTAGTGGATGATGTTTCACTTTTTGAGCTTCAATGATTATTCAGTTTCATTATATAAAGGCTGCAAATTACTTTTATTAAACGTCCCATCTGGGTTTGATTTATAAATAAATAATTTGTAGGAGAATGGTTTTCTTAGTAATTTAGGCTGCTGGTAAACAGGTGCTCATGTAGAGGAGTGTGTCTCTGTGTAAGAGAGAGAGAGACTTTTCAAACTGTTTCATCAGTTCTGAATTCTTGCCATTATTTGTATTTTTTTTTTAAATTACAAAGAACAGATTCATTTTAATATCAAATTGAATAAATGTGTTAATGGTGTTAAACATATTTAATTAATCAGATGCACTAATAAATGTATTAATGAATATTTCTTATGAAACTCTGTTGTTATAAGAGAGAAGGTAATAAAATACATTACAATACATAGAGAAACAATAATTGTGCCATAATAATTAATTCATTCCAGCTCTGCAAACAAAAATAGCCCTGGAAATGTAAAAATTGACCTAAACAAAACTGAATTGATTAGAATTTATTTGCAATTAGAAGTCAAGATTACCCTTTTTGCTATTCTTGTTACTTACAACAAGAACAAAGACTGACACGCAGTAATCTGGTGTTAAATCCTTAGAAGGGAACTTTGCTGCACACTCCTTTAATTCCTGTCATTTTTGAAATGTGATGGCATATCCAGCATTTCCTCTGCACACAGAGAGGGATTTTATGAAAGCCCCTAACTTCTCTCATAGTAATGAATAACAGAGGAAGATGACAGACGATGGATTATTTATTCATTCTGTATTATTACTGTGTGTCTTTGTTTACATTAAGGAAAGAATGATAAGAACCTTAAATTCCCAAACAGACTTTCTTTGAGAGAAATGTAAGGCAGTTAGGTTAGATGGGACACTCAAACAGTGAGGTCAGCACTGCCATTACCTCAGAGAAAGGTTAGCTGAGCTTACAGTGTGTACTCTTGCATCATCAAAGCACAGGGAGCTTTACAATTTCATTATTATGGTAATGTTTCACGTCTTTACAGAGACATTTTCCAAGCATCTCAATCTGTTTGTATGTCACCAAGGGGAATATTATGATATCCTGTTTAACTGTTTGCTAAATAAATCTTTTGCTTGTTATTTCTTACAGGGAATGTACAGCTGCTGCAATTTTGAGGATGAAAGAGATCATGGATGTTCCCAAAGCACACTTCCTCAATATCATCATGTGTCCACAGTTCCTCCTCCTCCGCCACCTCATATGATCTCTACAGCCATGGCCAATCCCACTATCGCTAAGGCACAACAACAGCAGCAACAACAAAAGCAACACCACCAGCAGCCACCACCAGTATACAATACTCTACTTCCCGGCTCTCCTCCGTCAGGTGGACATTCTGGAATGGCTCTAGGGCCATCGAACAGTCCCATTCTTGGAGCACCTATGCCTTGCTCTACATTCCTACCACGCCATGATCGTCGATTAGCTGTGGTAGATCGGTGGACACGTCCAAAGGTTGGCCCTGAGAAGCCCAGTGGTGTGAGCAGTGGGATTACAGACTTAACACAATTCCAAGGCATGCCCCCTCACTGGGGTGCAGGAATAACTGGAGGGGACGGGGGTCTGGATGAGTACAAGAGATACTATGGGCCAATTGATCCAGAGGGCTTAGGGGTATCTGCAGAGCCTCAAAACATGGGCACTCAAACTCCAAAAACTAAGCATCGAGGGACAAAATCCTCTGGAAATCCACGGTTACCTCCTAAAGGTCAAGCTTCTGGACACTTGCCAATTAACCCTGCTTTGCCACATCCCTCTCCACCCAATCAATCTATATGGAGGAGAAGCAGCTTCTCAAAAAGGAAGGGCTCAGGGGCGCCACTGTACGAAAACATCCTTCCACTCGGAAGAAGAGGTGGCGGCAGATATGGAATGAGGGATGGTGGTGGAAGAAGAGGACGTCGTCCTCCTCCCCTTCCTCTGCCTATACCGGTGCCCCTCTCTTCCCCAACACAAACTCCGCCCTCGCCTTCTCCATCTATATGTTACACATCCACTTCCTCCAGCAGCTCGAGCACCTCCAGTTCATCCTCTTCTTCAGAGTCAGTCTCCCGATCCAATTCTCCCTCCTCTTCATCATCGTACACATCATCACAGAGCTTCAGATACCGGACAGATGTTCAAGACATGTATGAGGACTATGACACCGATGAGCTTACAGAGGAATCCAGCTTGCTTTTAGGGAGGAGAAAAAGTCATTCTCGTATGTCTTCTCGATCCCTGCCCAGTAGTCCCCCGCCTCCACCTATACCACCCCGTAAACCTTGCCTACAAAGGGTGCAGGTGAGAGATAGAGCAGGGAGTCAGCTTGCACAGCTTCAAGAGTGGTGGGCTTCTTGGGGCGAGAAAGAAAAAGGAAGAAGAGCAGCTGGAGATCGAGAAGTTAAGGAGGAGAAACGGCATCACAAAGAAAGGGAAAGGGAGAGAAAGAGGAGGAAGAAGGGTAGAAAGAAAAAGAAGAGAGAAGAGCGTGAAAGAGAAAGGGAGCGTAAAAGACGTAAAGTGAAAAAGAAAAAGAAAAAAGAGGAGAAATCCAGAAGAAGAGAGAGGGAAAAGCGACCTGAACAAGAGGAAGTAGATGTGGACAGGAAAGATGTTTTTGAAAAAGGAATAGGACAGGAATGTTATTCCTATCCTGCACTGAGGCGGAGCTCTTTCCGAAAAAAGAGTGAAAGCTCTACCAAGAGTTATGAGTGGGATATTATCAGAGATGGAGTAAAAAGAGATAGGGATGATCAAGGAGGAGATAATGAAGAAGGCAGTAGGGGAAAGGAAAGGCATCACAGAAGCCCAAAATCCCTTTGCCACTCCAGGCCAAGGTCTAACAACAAGCATTTTTCCACCTCAAACAAACCTTCAACCGTCAAATTTTGGGGTAGTGGGAACCCAACTTCAGAGTCTCCATCGCCTTTTGTACCCCTACTTCCCATCACCTCTAAAAGACGAAAGTCTGTAGGAGCTGAGAGAGATGAGCATGGAAGAGCTGTAGAGAGTAGGCCCCTTTTGGAAAATCACTGTAGAGGTAAGCCTTGCTCAAAAGAAGGTCTGTCGTTTCACGAATGGGAATCCGAGGAAGAAGATGAAGAGTCTGAAGTGGAAAGAAGTAGGCCAGAAGAACAGGGGAGACGGCGAGAAAGCAGAGGAATGAACTCCGAGTCCGAAAGGGACAGAGAAAAAACTGTTGAGATATACACAGATGATGAAGGTTCCTCTGGAGAGTTTGGTAAGTTTGAGAGATACTGGGAGGGTCACGAAGGAAGGGCAGTTGGAGGCATTGGAGGAGGAGGATGGTTCTTTGGCACCTACCCTGCCAGAGAAAGAGGAAGCAGTATAAACAGTAGAGATGACTCCTTTTTGGGATTGGGTGGCAGAGAAAGTAGCTTGGGGTTCGGTGCAGGAACAGGATGGGGATCAGGAGGCTTAGGATCAAACCAGTGGCCTCCAACTCCATTGACTCCCCCACCACCTCGAAGATACTGGTCTGTAGATAAATTACCAGTCAAGACTGAAAAGAAATCTAAAAGCAGGTCTCAAGAGAAGAGTCGAGGCCACACATCCTGTTCCTGCCAGTCGCCCCATCACTCTGCCAGCACTCACTCCAAATGGAATCGTGTGACTTCTAGGAGTCAGGAGGAACTACTCCCCCACTGCCACAGCTTTAGCAGCAGCGTAAGGCCCAAACGGCAATCATCCAAACCAGATCGGGCTCAGAGCCAGGCAAAATCTGGAAGCCAATCCAACATCAATGCACAAAGACCGCAGCGTTCAGACCGGTCCCGACAACCGCCATCCCCTCCTCAAAGTCTACCACCTTCTTTACCCTCTCCAATGGTCCCTGCACTCCCAGCACCACCCTCTTCCTCTCACCATATACATGTACTACCACCTACCTCCTCCTCCTCAGTTTCCTCCCCTTCAGTTGTCTCATCTACACCTGGTGCCCCACAGCCTTCCTCTTTGTCCTCCTCTAGTGCTAAGCTCCAATACCAGAAACTGCGGTCAGTTCCCCAACCCCAAAGGTATCAATCCCCACATCTTCCCCTCAAAACCAAGAGCCTATGCTCCCGTCGAGGCTCTGCCCAATTCTCCAGTGTGGAGAGTGAGGTTTGAGGAACATAATTAAATGAGGAACATCAGCAAATAGCCCCAGGGGTGATCAAGTCACCTGCTCCTGCCACAAACTGTTAACTGTTCATAGCAGTCGAGTTGGGTTGTTTTCGCTGGCACCCTCCTCTTGCACAAAGCTCTAATGCTCCTTAGAGACAAACCTGGATTGGGATGTCACATAAATTGTAGCCCTTTCCCTTTTCTTGTGTAAGAATGGAATACTGCCATGCTGACAAATCTTGTTGATGTTAGCGAGGCTGTTCATATGGAATTGGCTTTGCTTTTCTTAACAACTTGGGGGCTTTAAGGTGGCGCGTCGATCATGTGGGTAAATGTGATTTTTCTTTTTCTTTTTTCTTCTTTTTTGCTGCTCGATGGCTCAGGAATGATTTTTTTCAAAGGGAGATTCTGAGGTCAAAATACAACACCCTAACGCTAGGGGTGTAACGATGCATCGTTATATCGAGATATCACGGCATAAGAAAATGCAACGATATGTATCGTTGATGTAAACGATATGATTCACGATATAGTTAGTTTTATCCAAGGCTCAACTTACTGTATTTATATGGTATAATTCACCCAAAATTTTTAATTCTGTTATCATGTACTCACCCTCAAGTCGTTTCAAACCATATACGATTTTCGTTCAACTTCCAAACACAAATGAAGATATTTTTAATGAAACCTGAAAGATTTCTGTCCCTCCGTTTAAAGTCCATTCCTCTAAAACTTAAAAGATCCCAAAAATGTCATAAAGGCATCGTAAAAATAATCAATCAAGTGGACTCTAATCCAAATTCAAGTCTTCTGAAAAGACATGATGGATTTATATGTTGAAGTTGAACAGATTTACAACCACGCGCATACTGTTGTAGATTCGGATGTTAAATGCAGAATTAAAATGTTTGGATTAACTAACCATTTACAGTTTGGGAATAGTCATTTTTATATGCTTGCAATTAGAACTGTAATTGATTGTATTGATCATCATATACATACTGGCAGAACCGCACTTCTTAAAGTGAAACCTAATTTAAATCAATACATCACATTTAGTTTTAGTAGTATGATTTATTCAAAGCATTTTAGATGGTTTATTTTTATAAGTTTAGTACATTAATAGCTGGAGAGGTGGGACACAGCGAGTGCCGGGAGAGTCTGTGCGTGCTTGTCTGTGTAAGAGATCCAACGAATGCCTGCACTGAAAGCACAAGTACTGCGTGAGGAAAAAAAATTAACGTTTATGAAATTTCAGATACATTACTACATAAAACTACTCTATATAATGTTGAATATAATGTATAATAATGCAATGGGGGAATATTTGTGGGTCTTAAAATAATAATAATAATACATTTTAATAATAATAAAGTTGTAATCATAAAAAAAGTCTTTATTTTGGCTTAAAATAAATCACTATGGCATTGTCAGTTTAGTATCGAATTGTGACATGATCGTATCGTTACACCCCTACCTAACCCCCCATACCCATCTTTTTTTCACTCTCTTACTCTGAGCTCTGAATCATGATGTAGTTGTTGTGTATATTTGTTCAAAATATCTCAAGGGAAGCATACACAAAGAAAAGTAGCAATCCATTTTTCTCCTCTCAGAGCATTTTCCTTGGCCTCCACCTTCTGCAAATTGACATCTAGCACTCTGTGCGTTGTCGTCAGTGTTTTCCTAAAAAAGTCAGTGCATTCCTAAAAACAGGGTAAGTTAGCCATGACTGATAACATACAGTATTGTTTTACTGAAGCTGAATGCCAAACTTAAGTGGAGCTGATGTACAGTCCTGTTCTGTTGAAACCATTTCACAGGTCCTCACGTTTCATTCTTATCCCTTGAGCAATACATAATTAACTACAAACAGCATTCAATACATATATTTTATATTTAAATGTTATTTTATTATATATATATATAATTATATTAATATATATATGTTTTTGTGATCTGGTTCAAAACAGTTGTGTTAAGTTATTAAAACTAAGAATATAAGCACTGTGCTGTATTACCACTAGGGCACATGCAATGTTTCAACTACCTATAATCGGTGACAGCCCTTCCCATCTCGACTGAATGTACATGTTGCCATGACAACACGGTGTGCTGCAACCAAGACACTTTTAAGATCGTAGCTTTCTCAGCGGAGACCTTCTAGTCTGAGCCAGTTAGGGTAGCTTTGAGCGTTGTTGTTGTGAGTGCCAGGATGACAGGGCTAGCCATACTCCAGCACTGTACTCGCTAACTCAGCTGTCAGTGATGAAAGACGCGTCATCATTCAGAGAGCGATAAGCGAAGGAGAGCACTGTTTACAGTTTAACACTGTGTTTTTACACATTTTTTTACAAGCTGCTCTGCTCTGCCATTTACAGTATTAGCTTCGGACACAATATCCATACTTGCTCAGTGAGTTTGCTTAAGCTGTAGAATTAGCAGCAAGGATAAACATGTCAAATGAGAGCAAAATAGAGCTGCAATTTTGTGCTTTTACTAGACATATAATAAAAATATAAAAAAAAGCCAGATCAAGTATTCTGTTAACTGTGAGGAAAAGACTGATTAGCAAACCAGTCAGGTAGATCTTTCTTTTCATTTTGCTTTTACCATTAGCCAAAAGCTAGCATTTTTGAAGTGATCGCTATAATTGACTGTGAATAATGCTAAGGGCAATGCGTGTTGGCAGCAGGTCTGAGTCAACTATGTTTTGTTTTATTTATTTTGTTTATACAGTATTTAAGTTTTCAATGTCTTTTGTTAAAGATTAATGGTCAATTTTGTAATTATATTGCCTTGGCAAAGCCAGCGTACTGTATTGAACAAATTTCATTTGATGTTTTTCAAAATCCCCTCACCTTTCTGAACAAATCTGATGATGTTCAAGTTACATTAACCCCATCCAATAAGTGTGTGCCACTCAAACCAGCAACAGATAAAGGAGCAAACCATCATCTAAATCAGACTGTACTTTGCTGTTTGCTGATCAGTATCACACTGGTGTTTCATCGATGAATATATGCAGGTTATAAAATGTGTTAGGTTTCTTCTAAACATGTAAGCACATTACATGTTATCACTTCGAGAAAACCCAATGGAAAAATATTTAAATAAAATAAAATATCAGGTGACTACTATATACCAAACATAATGCTGAGTAAAAAATGCTGTATGAATCATTTGTTACATATGGTCTAAAAAAAATGAGTCTGGAAAAATATGGAATTATGATATGAAATCCTAAATTATTAACGCAAGGATTTTTAAACTTTCGGACATGGCTTTGTCAAGCCAGCAGCAAAGTTTGACTATTTTAAATTTGATTTGAAACATTGTGTGTACCATGTTGTTATTTATATATGTATGTATGTACATTTATGTAATTGCATATTTGACACAGAACCATGCACAGTCCAACAAGCTAATTGTTTTTTGTGTGTGCTTGTAACTGCATCTGAGCCATATTTAGCTTATTTGTTGTATGCTGAGCTTTTTACAAGTAGTACTAATTAATTGGGGTATATTTTGTGGTCAACGGGGTAAAGCGTAATGTCTAGAGACAATGAAGTACCAGAAACAATGGTTGATGATTGTTTTCATTTTTTTAAACACAGATGACTTTTGTTTGGAGAAACCAGGAGGGCAGTAAAAAATCTTGTCAAATCTGACCAGAATCATAACACTCTGCCTCACTGTCATAAATTTCAGAGTAGTATTAACATTTAGAATATTTGGCAGCTTATGTATGTATATCCTTTTGACTCCAACTTTGTTGTGTAATATATGTGTCTGGATTACTTTATATATAGATGTACCTCATATATGTGTTTGTGACGTTTAGATAGCAATAGAGAAATAGCTGTTCAGCTAAGCAGTATAGCTGAAGACAACTTCTGTTGGCAGACTTTATAATTAAGATGTGTTTCATGTATTAGCTGCGAAAAATATTTTTCAATCCTTTTTCCGTTCCATTGCACACATTAAATTCATCTTTGATAAAATATTTGGGCTGGATAAGGACCTTAAGATAATGCCCCCCACCCCGCCCCGCCCCATTTTATTCTTAAATTATAAAATATCAGGCATATTGCACATGTTTTATAAGGAACCACCGCCACCAAGAATCTTAAAAAGGCCTTTCTCTAGACCTGCGTCTTGTGTTGATGGTGTCTATGAAAGTAAATGTTTTGTTTGTTTGTTAATTACTCTAAGGAGAAGTCTCTTATCGAACAGCAGCAAATAAATATATAGATATAAATTATATATTTCAACAAATAACATGCATATATATATATATATATCATGTTTATCTACTAAATTTATTCTCTTTGAATTAATCTTCTTTTGTCTCTTTGTCCTCTTTCATCTCATAACAGCTGACATCAGAGACCAGTTTTCAACTGTGTTTTTATGAATAACATGGCCTACCACAATGAATTTATGTTGCAAATAACCAATGGCGTGTATGTGTCACTGTAGTGAAAGTTTTGGGATGAGGTGAAGAAACTTTTGAGAACAGCTGTAGGCTCCACACTGGGATCACTATGAGCGTCCATCTTGGCGTAGTAATAGATTTGACCTGGCTACGTCAAAACCACTGCAGTCTCCACGTGTCACACAGTTCTGGCTTTGAAAGCAGTATGTGTGCGCGCTCTGTCTTTGCCAAGCTGCAGTGTGTTATGCTGAAAACTCATTCGAACACATGCGATGCTGCTCTGTAATACTTTATGATAATGTAGCTGAGCAGAGCCAGTTATGTTTTATGCCACTCTGTGCCAGGACGGTAGTGCCCCCCGGTACCACTGTGTTAGGTTCTTGTGCCATACTCCTCTCAGTAGGGGAGCCTCACAGGGGGGCCACTCGCTGGGCCGCTCGACCATGGAAGACTATACTATGCTGTGCTACGAGCAGAACAGAATAAAAGACTTTTAATACGACACTGTTTGGTCTGTTTTGTTGTTTACAGCATGTGTTCAATAGAGAATGTTTGAGATTGACAGCAAAAAGCGGCGAACAATTGTTTAAGTCTTTGTTTTCTAGATTTCTGGGGAGAGAGGACTTAAAAAGAAAGAGTGAAAAGCCTTTTGAAATCGCTGGTGCAGGACGCCTATGTTTTGCCTTGATTAAAAACAGAGAATCTTTAGCAAGTTTTAATAGAATTGGGAGAAAAGTTTGGAAACATCCAAGTCTCTTATGCTCACCAAGGCTGCATTTATTTTATTAAAAATACAGTAAAAAAAACAGTAATATTGCGAAATATTATTACAATTTAAAATAACTGTTTTCTATATGAATACATTTTAAATGTTATATTCCTGGGTTGGCCAAACTGAATTGTCACCATTACTTCAGTCTTCAGTGTCACGTGATCCATATGAAATTATGCGAATTTGCTGCTCAAGAAACAATAATAAGAACATTGCTATAGGCCTACGCTGATTTCACCATACGATTTCACATGAAATCAGTGTATTAGGCTATCAATGTTGAAAACAGTTGTGCTGCTTCACATTTTTGTGGAAATGGTGATGCTTTTTGCAGGATTCTTTGATTAATAGAAAGTTCAATGAACAGCATTTATTAAATAGAAATCTTTCGTAACATTACAAATGTAGCTTTCACTAGTTACTGCATCCTTGATGAATAAACGTATTAATTTATCTTTTTTTTACCACAAATAGTTTGTAACACAAATAAGTAAAAGTGCTTCTAAAAAAAGCACAAAACCATTTTAAACACTGAGGAAAAAGAAATGTTCTTGAGCAGCAAGAAAGATTTCTGAAGAATCATGTGACACTGAAGACTGGAGTAATGATGCTTTGGTAGCAAAAGAGACTTCTTCCAAAAACTTTCCAAACTTTTGACAGGTATACTGTATATACACTGACATTTTAAAATGATATACTATAGTTTAATATTTACAAATATTTTGAATTCGTTGATGTATTTTCAGTTTTATTAAGCTTCATTTTACAAAAACTTTTAATAGTTTTAAGTTAACAATAATTTTGCAGTATAGCCTACGCACAATTTTGTATTTTTATCTTTAAAAAGATAATTTCTAAAGGCATTATTTATTACAAATTATTATTATTTCTTTCTTTTAAGAAATTTTAAGAGAAACTCTGAACTCCATTTAGTCTCCAGGAAGGTTCCTCTGGATAAATTGGATTCAAACATCACAGGTGCCAATACTTTTACAAAAACTTCAAGGGATGTAAATTCTACAAAATTGCAACTCGTATCTTAACGGGCTATATTGAATTGCATGATGTCCACAGGTGTTGGCTTTGCAGTGGCATTACTATCTATTCACTATCCTCAGCATATAGGATTCCCAGATAGGCCTAAATCTACTATTTATTATTCGATTCCAAATATGCTAGCATCTGCTGTGAATTCAGCATGTGTGCTCGGCGAGAGTGAGTGAATTCTGTGGGAAATATTGGAAACATGAGATAAGATAGCTATTGGACAATGGACACAAGCAGTTGTTATGCAGGAACATTAGAGATTGTAACCCAAGAGAAACGTAAGCGTGTAAAATGCAGGTGACAGCAAATTTGCAGAAAGCGTTGCCTCCTCTTCTCACACTGAGGTGAAGGTAACTATTACTCACTCCAGAGAGAAAAGCGAGAATGAGAGGTTACTGCGGGTTACCGAAGTAATAGCTTAAGCATTTATCAAACATTTTGAACAGACTGTTGCTGCAATCCCCCTCCCCTCCCCTCTCCTATCTCTCTCTCTCATATCATAAGTCTGAACTCCCTTTCCCATTTTTTAATTAGTTACAAATGCAAGATTTATGTAACCACACTGTTTCCATGCCAATATAATTAACCGATGGGGGCCATTTACGGGAGATTAATGGAGGAAATAAAAGGCGAGCTGTAAGAAAATCTTTATGTTTCAGAGCTGCAGTTGGAGGGTGTGAAGAGGAAGGAGAAACAGAGAAAGGCTTGTTCAATATACGCTTACTTGTAGGATTATTTATAAATGAGTAAGTCTATTCACTGATAGTGTTCGGTATTGATTTCATATCAAACTTTCTTTGCATCTGTTGCATTACTCTGAACTGCAATGCTTGTCATAGATGGTAATTCAAACAAACACTGATTCCGAATCTTTCAATTATGTCTTATCACCAAACCAATTCTATTTGATGATGTGCCAGTGCAGGGGCGAGTATCTCTCCAGACTTTCGAAAGATTTTTCTCTCTCACCTCCTTTTCTGTGTAGTAGCCTAGAATGTGGAGCAGAAATCAGGCCAAGGAGAAAGACGATAAGAGATGAAAAAATCATGCGTGTTTGAGAAAGATTGAGAGAAGGACAGACATACAGACAAAAGAGAGAAATCTGGGATTTGGGGGAGGGACTGGCTGGGAGAGCCAGATAAAATGATAAACATTAATTTGAAATTAATTTAACGGTGTGATTTACGAAAATGCACTGATAAACTGCTGCCTCTGGTGAAATGCACTCAGGAAAAATTCTATCTTGATAGAGCTCCTGCTATTGTGTTGAAGTTGGATTACAGCATCACAGGAAATGGATGCCTGCAGTGAGATTATCCGACTTGAATCCTGAGAGGTGGAGGGCAGGAGCTCACTAATCACTGTGACAATTAAAAGATCCTCAGGGCACCATTTGGGGTTCCTCGGATCGTCACGCTGATAGAACCCCAAGGTGAACATCAACACATCCTTTTGAATGTATCTCTAATACCTATTCCTTACTGACAAAACTTCAAATATGTGCCTGAAGTGTTTTTATTGATCTTGCAGGAACTTCCATTTTTAAAGGGTACCTAGAGGTTCTCCAGAGGTTACTGCCTGCAGTGTGGCAATCCGAGAAACCCCAAATGGTGCATCTATCTTTTTGATATAGTAATCTGTTGAAAGCGCATCTTAAAAAGCTTTCTCACTCAACAAGGCTCTTCTATCTATGTTTTGGCATATAGACCTTATTCAGAGCAGCGCCATGACAGGTTTGAAAGCAATTCTGTGAGGGATAGGCTTACCGTGTTATCAATCGCATCCGCTGTAAAAAAAAAAAAGCTGGATAAAGCTCCTATGACTGTTTTCTGGAGGTTTTGCCTACTGAAATTTCTTAGAAAGAGATTTTTGCAGTGTTTTGTTAGCAGAACGGTAAAAAAAAAAACATAGCAGTACAACCCATTGAAGAGATGTAGGCCTGTCTATCCCTCACACATAGCCTCACGTTCACGTTTAAAAATCAAATATGGCGCTGATGTGAATAAGGTCTATAAGCAAAATGATAAACTATCCTGGTATAAATTCAGATCATTGATGAAAATGCTTTAAATGTCTGAGATCATAAATGATCATGTTTGTTTTATTGGCATAATTTGAGTGAATCCTATGTTCAATGTTTTCTCAGACTTTCGGATTCCACTTCATGTTCAGCGATAAAAAATTTCCAATGTAATGAAATTACGAATAAAAGGCCCATACATCATGACATTCTCATACCATGCCACAAGGGGACAGCATTTCCATACTTCCTTACAGGAAATCCAAAACAGAGACGTTCAACAGTAGGCTATAGCTCATAAATCGGAATGACAACCAATTACACAGCCTTCTGCCTATTAAATCCACTAGTACAGCCACATTTAGGCCAAGAATATCCGTGGCAGAAAACATACTAAGAAAATATTGCCTGCCTGTCTTGACGCATTAAATATACCAATAAACTCCACAGTGGTGGATAAATTTATCCTGCGCATGTGCCACAACTGACAGCAGTGGGGCGCTCTCAGGCTGAACTGGGGCAGCTTGACAGAGGGAATATCTTCACCGGTATACGTGCATGTGCTGGATAATATGTTGGACATGTAATAATGACGCGGTGGAATTTTATTTGCATCGCTAAAAAAAAAAAAGTCACTGTCAATTTAAAGTGGTATCGACCAGAAATAATCAGCAATGAGGAAACTGCAATTAGGGGCTAATGATAAGATTATGTAGTCCAGTGAATAGGCTTTTAAATTTAGTAAAAAAAAAAAAAATCTACCCAAACAAGTTAGTTCAGGCAAGAATTTAAAAAATAAACGAAATTATATAGGCCCCCATTATATAGGGAATGGGTACACCACCACTCAAAACCAAAATAAACAGTGTTCCAACCAATCACCGACAAGGGAGGGTGTTGTGAGGTTTTGCGCTCGTGCACGGTTGGACGCAAAGTCAGAGCAACACCCGCCCCTGTCGGTGATTGGTTGGAACACTGTTTATTTTGGTTTTGAGTGGTGGTGTACCCATTTGTTTTTGTGTGCAGATCTCAGAGCCTAGGCTCCCTACAGAGACACGGTTTTTTGACAGTCTGCTTATGGGGCGGGCAGCTAGCGGATCGTTAGGAAAGATTAGATGAATGTGATCATTTATTTTTGGGCCTGAAATCACTGATACAACCTTTAAATGTTCTGAGTAAAGCATGCACTTTAAAAGCATAGCTTAAAGGCACAATATGTACTTTTTCTGCTTTAAAAATAGCAAAAATAATTGTATCTATGTTATATATTTCTTTTAGTTGTGTACTTACATTATCCCGACAGTTTCCAACAACTTTCAAATCCGGAGAAATTTATAGTTTAATTCGAAGACACGGGCCGTGTCTTTATTTCCGTTTCGTCGCCCGTCTATGGCGTCATATAACCTTTGACTCCTCCAAGTCTTTAACTTCCTGCGGAACCCGGCGAAACTGCAAACACAAAGCAGGGGAACACCGGACACTAGGGCTGCAGGATATTTTTTTTCCCCTGCGATATTGCGATATGTCACCAGATGTTGATTACTAAGCGCGAGCGTGAGGCAGAGAGAGCAAGACAGCGCTCGTGTTGTTTGAAGACGGTGAGACCGCGCGCGCGGCCGGGGCTCGCTCTCCCTCTCTCTCTCTCTGCTCGCTCTCATATGCGCCCTGTCCAGCGGCAGCAGTCATTCTATTCTACACCATTCACCCATCAAATAATCATCAAATAATGCTTTAGTGGGACAAAAATTCGATTTGGCAAATTCGAAAACTCCTGCATAACTGACTGTGTTCATGAGGATATTCACCGAGATGGGCATTCTGACTTAATTTTGAATGTTCGTGTCCGTCAGCTCAGAGAGAAAGAGCACTGAACTTTGTGTCTGCCCGGCTCTGTGTGCGTACACTTCTTGCGCTTGATGTTTAAACTAACAGGGCTTAAAAAAACACATGTAAATGATATGTGAATGATAAACTTTCACTCTATGATGGTTAAACTTCGCAATTAATCCGTGAATCACAAGCGTTACAGGACAGGAAGCAGCTGACCCTCATGAATCAGATCAACTACGATACCTATCGCACGTCATTGACAACGACAACAACTCCCATGAGCGCACGCTCTTTCCCGACGTCATCAAAGTACGTCTTTTGTTATTATTTTGATTGAGTGACCCCTGGTGGCCAAAAATTACATACTGTACGTTTAATTCAGTGTTATATTGTTTGAGTAAAATGTGTTTGAAACAGACTATTGCAAAGTAAACTTCAACTTAGTAAAAATCACTCAAAGGTAGGCCTACTTATTTTCTATTTTCATTATTTATTGTACTTAACTTAGTCAAGTAGAATTTACTTAATTCCATACAAATTGACTTAAAACATGTGTGCAAAACACTTGCAAAAGAAAAATTAAGTAAATTTAACTTATAGTTTTTTTCCCCCAGTGTGAGTGAGTTATATATACACACACTCGCAATAACTGTGTGTAGAAATGTCCTAAAATTGCTGAAATGAAACACTACTCACAGTATTTATCCTACACCTTCAAATTCAAGACAACGGTCAGTAGGTTACAAGTTTTTGCCTTTCCAGTCACTTATATGATTAAGTATTTTTTGAAAATAATTTTGATGCAGACTGATTCACAAATTAATCAGATTGTGAGTGGTTTGACTGATTCATTGAAAAGAACTGATTCAAATGAACAATTCACTCACAAATTGAACACCGCTTTGGCTTGGAAGCAATCCACTATTTTAGTTATTTAAAAATATTATCATCAATCGTATTAAAAATAAATTAAAACATAAACACGTAAATAATTAACAAGCTTTTATAGCCGCCTTATAGCCTGACTGTTTTACTTACAGTAATTACAGGTACAATTCAAGTAAATTGGCATTACTATTGAGATGACTGTAAAAGTGTTGAATTAATGAGCATAAGTAACTAACAGAAACCAAAGGATGAAAGACCAAAACAGTTTTTTTCTCACTTTTAGGAAAGAGTTGTCAAAGGTCAGATATGAGGAACATATGAGGGAAATAAACTGTTACAAGCTGTAATGACATGAGAGAGATAAAAGCCGAGTCGTACAGTACACAACTGCTCCAAACAAGCAATCCAAACATCATTAGATACAAATGGCAAGTTGGCCTTAAGACATTTTGTTATATGGAGAAATGAGAAACTGTGATCTGACATCTTAAGCTGCTGCACACTCAATTGTGTCTGTTAGATAATCGTGGGGAGCCGGAGTGAGTGGGTGTATGGCAATTTCAAATGTCCTTTTAGTTATGACATTTTCTAGGTAATAATAATTATGCTCTGAACTATAACTAATGGCAAAGTCAAGGTGATAATTAAAAATGGCTTATTTAAACTGTTGGCAACTGAAGCATTCCTAGGTCATTCCTGACTCACCTTAGTATCCTAATTAGTCAAATTAATTAATAAATGGGCCTAGTTTCTCCTAACAAGACTATTAGCAGCCCCGTATGAGTGTAGCTAATAAGAACAGATTGCGCCTGTATTTTGACCTAAAGGGGCTTATGTAATTTGTGAGTTTCTAAGCATGTTTGTGTGCAGTAGTGTGTGTCATTTTTTTTGGCACTTTTTGCAGTCTTCTGACAGTAATGAGGAACTGTATGAGAAAATAAACAAAGACTTGTTCCACATAATCGTTTCTATATAATCCTTGAATTAATTTAACTACATTGTTTTTTTTATGTCATTCTTTCTCTCTATTTCTCTACACTGCACAAGTTTGCATTTTGCAGAGAGGTGGTGGTAATGATAAACATTATGCAAATAACTTAAAATTAGAAAAATGTAGGGCTGTAGTCAACTAAAGAAATCCTTAGTCGACCAAAGTCTTGTCCTGCGCAACGATTAGTCGACTAAAAAAAAGAAAAGAAAAAAAAAGACGCGATGTTTTGATTGAACATTTTTTAACAATTGTCATAGAGCATTTATAAAACAACAACGAAAAAATACATACAACTATAATAATAATACAATTCTTTGAAAATTAAGTGATTTTTTTTTTAACTGCAAAAAGTGAGGAGCACTGTCCTCCTAGATCTATATAGCCTAAACAGTCACAATCGCGCACCTGACCACACCACACGCTACAAAAATATAACTATCTGCCACAGTGAAAAATCCTAACAAAAGCTCTCGTTATACAGGCTGTATATTCTTCTTTACTTTCAAAGCTATGGGTTAACTTTTGTCCAGCCGATCTAGGCGTTTTAAAACAAACACACAAAAAAACCCAAAGAGCCTAAAAAACAATCCTAATAATAATAGGCTGTATTGTAGGACCGCATATAGGTTTATTTTCGTTTTGTTACATTATTTAGGCTATTTTCAAATGCGTCAAGTGTACAAATAAAAACAAAAACATATCAAGAAAACACAATCTATTGAGTCAGCATGATAAAGCCGTTAAAGGGACTGCTCACGTCTTTTGCGCGCTCAAGTTCGATTTCAAATGTAGGCGCGCGGTGTGCGCGCTCATGATGGAATGCTTTTTTTTCCGAATGCGTCCACGCCGCATCGAGATAAAAACATATAGTGTATAAATTAAAAAGCATAAAAACCGAAACAAGTAGCGTTCTAACTGAATGAATACAGCTAAACTACCTATATCCCTTACTGAGCACGAAGCAGCAGCCAGCCACAGGTGCGAACCGAGTGTTATGTGTGTGCGCTAAACTGTGGCGCTGTTACAAAATAGCCTAAATTAAAGCATTTAAAGTTGGGGATAAACCATAGGCTAATTATATTTAGAATACAGTAATATATAACTGCTTATAAAGGAATAAATATCAAGGAGTAAATCATTGAAAAATTCTTTCTATTGGTAAAAAAAAAAATGCAACTGGTCGACCAATAAGAATGTCAGTCGACCAAGACGGCATCGACCGATTAGTCGACTAAACGACTAAAGTTGACAGCCCTAGAAAAATGTATTATTATTATTTTGTCTGGTCTTTAGGATGTACACTACCATTCAAAATCTGGGGTCGGTAAGATTTAAAAAAAAATTTTTTTGAAAGAAATCTTATGCTCACCATGCAAGGCTGCATGTATTTAATAAAAATACAATATAAAAATAAAAAATGTAAAAAAATAAAATAAAAAATATTTTCATCATTACTCCAGCCTTTGTTAACCACCAGTAGCCATATGGATTACTTTTATAATGGATGGATGCAGTTTTTTGGGCTTCAAAAATTTTCCAGCCATTCTCTCCCATTATAAGGCTTGGATTACCCAGGACATTTTTTAACATAACTCCGATTGTATTTGTCTGAAAGAAGAATGTCATACGCACCTAGGATGGTTTGAGGTTGAGTAAATCATGGGTTAATTTTCATTTTTGGGTGAACTCTTTCTTTAACACAAGCTGATGATATTCACAGCATTAAACCACTTATTGAGACATTGACATTGTTCATTGAGACGAGTGCATGTTGCAAAGTCATATTAAAGAGGCGATTGGAACGCCATAGATTACAACATTAAACAGGTTGTCCCCACTCAGTGATGCACCCACAGAGAATCCTGTTGAAAGGGCCCTTTCCCGGAACGTGAAAATAGAGACACCAGCCACCATAGTCACATGTTTGCCGGGAGCCAGAGCGCCTGATATCAAAGCAAATTTAAAACTGCTGGCTAATGCTAATCGTAAATTCTCTTATTATTATTATTCACTCGATATTATTATCGATTATTATTCACATCGGCACTGATGATATTCGCCTTCACCAGTTGGGGATCACTAAAAATAACGTTAAAGAGGTGTGTAAACTCGCAAGCACAATGTCAGAAACTATAATTTGCTCTGGCCCCCTTCCTGTTCACTCACCGGAGTGATGAGATACTTAGGAGACTGTCCTCACTCACCCCAATGGCTGGCTGTCTAAGTGGTGTCCGCATAATACTATAGGGTTCGACAATTGGAAAAGTTTTTGGGGCAGACGTGACCTGTTGAAAAGAGATGGTTTTCATCCCTCCTGGGATGGTGCTGCTCTTTTCTCTAGTAATATGGCACATAGGGCCCTATTTTAACGATCTGAAACGCAAGTATCAAGCGCAAAGCGCAAGTAACTTTGTGGGCGGGTCTTGGGCGCTGTTGCTATTTTAATATAGCAGGATAAATAGGATAAATGACTCTTGCGCCCGTCGCAAGTTTAAAAGGGGTTGGTCTGAAGTAGCTTCATTATTCATAGGTGTGGTTTTGGCGTAACGAGAAATAAACCAATCAGAGCGTCATCCAACATACCCTTTAAGAGCAGGTGCGCATGTTGCATGGCGGATTGTTATTATTGTGGTGGATTTACCAGGCGCGCGCCAGGAGCGGTTCACATAGGTGATTTCGCAGCCTTCATATTTTATGATTTTTTCAGCCTATGATTTTTTCCTGGTTCTTGACGGACAAACTAATTCAGATGTCCTTATATACATATGTGTCTTGCCACTATTGGGCAAACAGGTCTGATCCATCATTACTACAAGTAGCCATTACTACAAGTAGCGCGTTGTGCACCTGCTACATTATGGCCAAGCATGCGCGCTTAAAATAGCATTATGAACGCGCCACTGACTTTAGACTAGGTTTTTTCTGGTCAGTGGTGGAATTGTTTTCTGCAAACTGCAAAATAGCACTAGGGAACTTTGCACGGAAACATCCAGGGAGCGCAAGTTCATTTCCTAGTTTACCGACGTGCGTCTGTGGAGGGAAAAGCCCGCTTTGCGCGGGTACAAAATAGGAATGATACATGCATCAGTGTACAAAGTAATTTGCGCTGGGTGCAAGATAGGGCCCATAGTCTTAGACCTCAAACATGAATTGCCATGAAATGTCTTACGTCTAGCTGTCTCACGTCACTGAGGTCAGATAAATCCCATCACATAGAGACTCTTTCACCTAGATATCATCATATAGAAACTGTGTCTGTTCCCCGAACAAGGAAATACAAAAAACTCCCAAACCCATTTAAGGGCTAAAAATTTAATTGATGTTCAACAAATAAAAAATAGATATAATAGGTTACAGATGAACAAATGATAAACCTTGGGTTGCTGAATATTCAATCCTTTACTTCAAAAATACTTCTTGTTAATGATATTATGACCTAGATGTGCTGTGTCTGACAGAAACCTGGCTAAAACCAGACGATTACCTTACTTTAAATGAGTCCACCCCCAAGATTACTGTTGTAAATACGAGCCACGTCTGAAAGACAAAGAGGAAGGTGTTGCTGTAATCTATAGTAATACAGATATCTTCAGAATTACTAATCATCAAAAGTGTTGGTGCTTAATGTAACACTATAGTGTAAATGATAAATTGCGCTTGACATTTGGCTATTGTATACAGGCCACCGGGGCACCATACAGACTTTATCAAAGAATTTGCTGATTTTTTTATCAGAGTTAGTACTGGCTGAAGACAAAGTCCTAATTGTTGGTGATTTTAATATACATGTAGATAACGAAAAAGACACATTTGGATTGGCATTTAGAGACATTCTGAACTCTATTGGAGTTAGAAAACACGTGTCAGGACGCACTCATTGTCATAATCATACTTTAGATCTAATATTGTCACATGGAATCAATGTTGATATCATTGAAATTCTACAGCAGAGCGATGACATCTCAGATCATTATCTAGTCTTGTGTATACTCCATTTAGCCAAGGTTGCAAAGCTGACTCAGTGTTACAAATATGTTGGAACTATCACTTCTGCCACTAAAGATTGCTTTATTAATAATCTTCCTGATCAGTTTCATCTCCTCAGCTTCCCAGATAGCTTAGAAGAACTCGATATTGCGACAGAAACTTTTGACTCTCTCTTTTCCAGCACTTTAGACACAGATGCTACTTTGCGCATAAAGAAGATTGAAGAAAATAGTCCAACGCTGTGGTACAACGAGCACACTCGGGCCCTTAAGAGAGCAGCCAGAAAAATGGAGCACGACTGGAAGAAAACAAAACTAGACAGTTTTCGAATTTCGTAGAGAGAGAGCACGATTGCGTATAGAAAGGCTTTGAAAACTGCTAGATCTGCTTATTTTTTCGACTCTCTTAGAAGAAAACAAACACAACCCTACAGTAGGTATTTATTTGATACAGTGGCTAAATTAACAAGAAATAAAGCTACTACTTCTAAAGTTTCCAAAGAGCAATTTGACAGTAAAGATTTTATGAACTTCTTTACTTACAAGATTGATAATTGATCAATATTAGAGAGAAAATTATAACTATGTTAAATAGTTAACTATAACTAAAAGGCAGTATCCACACAACTATGTTCCTTTTTAGAAAGAAATGAAATCTGTGAGGATTTCCAGTTAGGATTTAGACCATACCATAGTACTGAGACTGCTCTCATTAGAATTACAAATGATTTGCTTGTATCATCCGATCGTGGTTGTATCTCTTTATTAGTGTTACTTGATCTTAATGCTGCCTTTGATACTTACCACAACATTATTTTAAATTGACTCGAAAATTATGTTGGCATTAGAGGAATTGCATTAGCATGGTTTAAATCATACTTATCTGACCCGTTATCAGTTTGTAGCAGTAAATGAAGAGTTGTCAAATAGATGACAAGTACATTATGGAGTACCACAAGGCTCAGTGCTAGGACTGTTGCTGTTCACTCTGTACATGCTACCCTTGGGATATATCATTAGGAGGCATGACATTAGTTTTCACTCTTATGCCGATGATACTCAGATACTCTATATCTCTTTGTGCTTCGACGAAACTTGCCAATTTAATAAATGAACGGAATGCATAGCTGATTTAAAAGTTTGGATGACTTGTAATTTCCTATTACTTAATTTCTAATGAGTTTCTAATGATTGGACCAAAAACCTCCACACGTACTAACCTAGAATACTGTCTAACAATTGATGGCTGCTCTGTCAAGTCTTCGTCGTTCGGGTAGGAACCAGGATGTGCTCTTTCATACCAATCTTTCATTTGTAAGCCACGTTTCTAGCATCTGTAAAATCGCATTCTTCCATCTTAAAATATATATATAAATTACGACAAATGCTTTCAATGAAAAATGTGGAAGAGTTAGTTAATGCGTTCATGACCTCAAGGCTAGATTAATGTAATGCTCTTATGGGTGGTTGCCCTGCACGCATAATAAACAAAGTACAGATGGTCCAAAACGCAGCAGCTAGAGTTTTTACTAGAACCAGGAAGTATGACCATATTAGCCCAGTTCTGTCAACACTGCATTGGCTCCCTATTAAACATCGTATACATTTTTAAATATAGCTGATTACCTACAAAGTACTAATGGTTTAAAAGTTTAAAAGGTTTAAAAGTTTGCATATTTGCTTTTCTTGTCATTAAGGATGGTCTGTTCAGATACTCGCGTGACACAAAGAATGGGGCATTTATGAATGATTATCTTCCTGGAGGCTGTGTATGAATGTCCATGTAATTTGTAATTAAAGCTCTGAGAATGCCTCAAACAAACAAACAAACAAACAAACAAACAAACAAACAAATAAACAATTAAATAAATAAATTCTTCTCCATGAAAAATAAAACCACTTTTCTAAAAGACCCTTCATTTCTCTGTGTGCAGTACTGGGAAAAAATATTTCAGCATAGAAAATGCAATTCTCACAGGTTTTTGACAAATGTGTCAGATTAAAAGTGATCCGTTTTTGATATCAGAGGGATATCCTGAATACTGAATGCAACTCAAGATATCTTGGAACATCTCAGAACTAAGTCCTAAAAAAACTTGAGTTCTCTGTGATTTTTGTCACAGATGTGGCAGAGCTGGACAGCTCGAGGCCACTAACACACACACACACACACACACACACACACACATACACACACACACACACACACACACACACACATACACACACAGAGAAAGAGAGAGAGAACATCAAGGCACAGCACATCGCTGCCCTGAACTGGGTCACAGCCACAAAACATAACAGTCCTATAAACACCCAGTGCATCACACAGACACTTTTAATAATTTCCATGCACAATAATTAAATAAACTCACTTATATCCTGGTAAACACATTGTGAGGACCAAGACAAGCATCCCCAAAAATATAGTAAAAGCAGAAATCTTTGACCTTGTGGGGTCCCCATGAGGAAAACAGCTTATAAATCATATTATATGATGTTTTTTTGAAAAGTTTTCTGCGAGGGTTGTGTTTAGGGGTAGAATAATCATTATCCCTATATAAAGTCCCCATAAAACATTGAAACCCTGTGTGTGTGTGTGTGTGTGAGTGAGATTGTCTTTCAGTGCTGTTCAACTGTTCAACAGAGCTAAGCTTGTGTATCATGAGTGCTCATTATGCTTATAATTTACTTCCTATGGAATTTCAGGACTGCCTTTGCTCTCAGAGAAAATAGAAGGGAGATAAATGCTAGTTTAAAAAAATACTATAGGCACTATATTGCGCGTGTGTGACACTTACATAAAATTATATGCCTTTTCAATCAACTGATTTCATCTTCTGTGTGAAGCTACAGGGTGCTAGGCAAACCTTTTAAAATATTATTTTATTGTTTTTTTCTAAAAGGCCAAAAAAGACACACATCACTTTTAACGAACGTAGAAAAATGATTTACACTTCTTTTTTTCAGCCTCTGTAAAAATAGTTTTCTCCCCTGTTGCTCAGCTTGTTCTGTCTCCGTCCATCTTTCCCTGTACGAGCTGCCTATATCCCTACGAGTTCTCCACATATATATGCATAAATGAATTTCAGTCATCTGTACATGTCCCTATAATCTGTGTCCTCATTTGCATAATCTTCAGTTGGGTACTTGTGCATTTCCCTCTCTCTGTTCTCTCTGGCTGGACTGTGAGCTTCTCCTTCTTGCATCCCTGCCTTCCCCTGTCCTCTTCCATCAAACTCTTACTCTCTCTCTCTCTCTTTCTGTTGATTTCATGTTTTAACTCGCCCCTACTTCCCGCCTCTCTCTGATGAGACCTCTTTGAAGTTACGGTTGTCACAGCAACGACATGATAGTGAAGGGATGGTTGCGGGCTATCTCTCTGTGGAACGCTGGGGATTCTCTGATCGTCCCAAGTCTATAAATCAAACTCTAAAATTAGCATTTTTCTTGGTGAGGGAATATGTCTATCATTCAAACACAATCATAAATGTTCACCAGCAATAGTGTAATGCCCCCCCCCCCCCCCCCGCCCAACCCCCCACCCCCTCCAGCACATTTAACGACGTGAGCATCATTGAATGCTGCGAAAGCCCTTTGATTGATTTAAAATGTCACACTGTCTGTGATATTTGAGTGTGTAATATTTCGTAGGAGATATGAATGCAGAGTTTACGCCATCCTTGAATGGAGATATCAGGTCACTCAACAGAACTGTGTTTTATTTTTGTCACACATGTATTGGGTTTCCCCACCAGGCGTCTAAAAATAGACCTAAAAAAAGGAAGGGAGAGGCAGTTTAGTGGGGAGTGGGAGGGAGGAAGAGGAGAGAAAAGAAGAATGAGCAAGTGAAAGACTAGCCTGCTCCTCCTCTTGTGTCCTCTCTTCTGGAGTGGATCGATCACGATGACTCTCAGAGGGTCTCAATGTCAAGACCACCATAAAGTGAATCCTTCATTACACACTGCCAGTGGCCAAGCCTTTTTTGGTGTGTGAGGGCAAATTGAAGCCTGAGTTCAGTGAAAGCTCTAGAAATTGGATGAAGCCATATTAAAGAGCAAATCACTGGAAAATGGCCTGTAATAGTATATGACAGATTTATGCGTTTAGCTAAAGCTGTTTTATGAAATATTATCACTATATATTTTAAAGCCTTGTCTGCTTCAATTTACACGCACACACGCACACACACACACTTGGCTCTTCCAAGCTTTATAATGGCATTGAATGGCCGTTTCTGTTTTGTGGTCCATCAAAGTGCATCCATCCATGATAAAGGTGCTCCACACGGCTCTGGGGGGTTAATAAAGGCCTTCTGAAGCGAAGTGATGTGTTCAAGAAAAATATAATAAATGTAATAACTAAAATAACTAGCTTCCGGCAGACGGCCGTATGCATCGATTTACGGCGAAAGAGTGACCCTTGACCTGACGCACTGACGAACATGGGAGTGCAGAGGATAGAGCAAAACAAAACACCAGTCACAAATTAGAAGTCTAAAAGGAAAATTTTTAAAGAGAAATGTCGGAGGCCCAGCCCTGTGTTTTTTTAACTGTGAGAGGTGTCAAAGCTTACGCTACTCCTACATGCCACGTCATACATCGTCAAGTGTTACTTTTTTGGCGATAGTCGACTTGCGTTGACAAGCAGGGCGAGGCCAGTGGCGCGAGTGTTAATGAGCGTCATCGGTGCGCCCCCCCGGTCTCGAGTCCCACAGAGGAGCTAAACAAGGATAACAGGAGGAATGACGACAGTGGAAGACGAGAGAAGACCAGGCCTGGGACTTTGCGTTGTTGGTTAATTTTAATTATATAAGGCAAGTTGTCCGTGAGGGACTGTCGCTTTGTTGTTTTAATATATTAAAATTACGTTCACCGTTTGACGGTTCATGAAATTGCTTGCTCAACATTAAATTAAACCTGGTTCATTGTCCGCTGTAAGTGTACCCTTCCCCTCCCCCAGCTCCACCTGCCTAGATCTGCTAATGGATTTTGTCTATTGATTCAGCAGCCGCAGGATCTCTTACATGCTCATAGCTGCATATCTGTGTATCTATTGGCAGAAACAAGTCCATACTTGCTCTGCAGAAGCATCATGCGTAGCAGATCTATTCCGCCAAGACCAAATACAATAACATTTGTCATATTCAATTAACTCAAATAACTCAATAATTATTCAATTCATATTCATTAGCATGCCAAAACTACGCAGATTGTCATGACTGAACTACTTTTGAGTCCTGCAGAAGAAAGTCTTACAGGTTTGGAATGACACATGGGTGAGTTAATGGGTAAACCGTAACACATTTTTTTAACTAAATCAAACTGAGTACATTAGGTTACACCACCAAATTTCAGGCTTAAATCAGGTAGAAATAATAGGCTATTCTCCAAAGTTTGGTGCATTCATTTTACCTTTTTCTTTCTTTCTTTCTTTCTTTCTTTCTTTCTTTCTTTCTTTCTTTCTTTCTTTCTTTTTTCTTTTTATCACTTTCAGATAGAATAAATAGCAAAGCATAAAACATGAGAATGCTTCAGATATCTGTTGAATTATTAACCTACAAATCAATTTTTCAACTCTATTATTGATCCTGACAGAATTGACTGAATGCTAAATGTTTTACTAAGACTGAGAAAGAAGCAGAGGAAAAAACGTGAGTGTGTGATTGTTGGTGTATATGCAGTCTGTTTTGGTATAATCTAAATGTTTCCAAATTACAGCTTTTTGTTTTTCACCTTATGCTTCCTTGTTCAATCACACATGCAGAAATGCACATGCTCCACAAACGCCAGTGCTTCTCTGCTGCATGGAGTTAAAAGCTCAAGGCTGTGCAGTGCTGCACCATGAACCACACACAATTTTTCTTTATCACATTAAGCATAAAGGTTTATCACATACAGACACACACACACACACACACACACACACACACACACACACACACACACACACACACTGCAGTGTTATAAACATCTGCTCATGTACTGCAGTCTAGAGGTATCTCTTAAGTTTCCCACAGCTGAATTAGTTTTCTTTTACTGCAGTATAGTGGACATCTGACAGTGTGTTATGGACCTAAACAGTTGTTATTCATCACCCTTTCACATTGCATTTCACACACAAATTTGTAGTTGTTCTCCTTGAGAGTTATAGTTGTAGATTTTGGGCATCTAAATCCTGTTTATGTTTTGCATAGCTTTTATTTAAAAAAAAAAAGAAAAGAAAGAAAGAAGAAGAAAAGAAGCATGTGAAAACCATTTAAATGCACAGTAGAAAACTTTTGTACATTTTCTTAATTACCATAAACATACAGTGGAGAATATTACATTTTAAAATGTCAAAGTAGGCCTATTAATTTAATATATCTTGTACTTCAATGTAAAAGTATATTGTTAAAATTATGTTTTATAAGTACATTTTGGACATTAATTTGAACTTTAAGACATCATTTAGAACTTTTTGTGCTGTCTGTGAATATCTATTTGTTTTACTGAAAAAAAATCGTATGGCTCAAATTGGTCGTTATATTAACATTACTTCATACTTATAATGACATACAGTTAAGAACTGAAACATGTAGAGTCACCCAAATATGCGCTGTATAAAATATGTATGTACAAAATTTTTGCAAACAAAAATTACCTTAGTTACCTTAAAATATCTATAGACTTATGTTTTTTTTAAAGACCATACTAAATTAAAAGTATATTAAGTTTTTAGTAGTGTGAATCTCTCTCTCTCTCTCTCTCTCTCTCTCTATATATATATATATATATATAGCCTATAACAAATCTTTTTTAGTAATTGTAGTACAGAAAATGTAGTACAAAAGTAGGCTACCATTTACATATTAAGTAGCCTACGCTTAAGTAAGCACGTCCGCATTTAAGTTTTAAAAGGACAGATTTTTTGTTGTTTAGGGAACAATCTGCTAATTAAACGTTATCCGTGTACCGCATGACTCACATGCCTTCACCGACATATGCAGACCTAAAACTAACTGTGACCTTATTGAGCCTCATCAACGTCAAACTGAAAGTCTCTCTTCTGTCATCCCATCCCCATTCAGCCAAATCACCGCAGTGCTGAAGGAGTGAGAGCGAGCGAGCGAGCGACGTGAGAGAGCGCGAGAAAGAGAGGGAGAGAACACGCGTGTGTGTGCTGTGTGTGTGTATGTGTGTGTGTTAGTGTGTGAAAGAGCGAGTGAGGTAGAGAGAGAAGAAAACTGCGAAATCTGTCAAGGTTTTCCAGGCGTTTGGTTATTCCTCTCGACGCCTGTGCAGCGCTGACTCGGGTCGCGTGCTGGAGGGTGAGTGCTCGTGCTCTTCTTTCTTCATGCACATTTCCGTCGCTGTATGAGTGGCGCGTGATTAGACAGCATAGTTTGAAGTCGAGAGATCGATTCGTTACGGTGCTTTCGAGCCAAGTATGACAGATCCATTCAATTCATATCCAGTAGTCCTGCGGACCACGTACTATAGTGGAACGCTGATTTTTATTTATTTATTTATTTTTAACATGTATTAATTGAACATTATTTTCTCTATTTTGCGACCAAAGTAGAAATTGTAAGATGTGAGTTTTGTATCGTTATTTTTATTTGTAATTTTTTTGTCGCACTTAGCGCGAGACTCGTAGTTAGGTTAGACTATGCGCTCGTGTCGTGGACGGACTGGTATGTGTCATGGATGTTGCTCAGTTCTCTAGTGCTGACTTTGGGGACGCTACAAGAAAAGAGAGTAGGCTACTGCGGTTGTGAGGATTTGACAAGGGGCAGACACGATGTTTGTGTGTGGGACAGGATTTGCCTTTATTGTAAGGAAGAGATAGTAAAACCTGGAATCAACTATATAGTGAGGACCAGCTGGGCATACTGTAGAAATATGCTAAATAATGTCCTAATGATATGTAGCCTAAATATGTAGAAATGTTTCTGTAAGGGTTGTGTTTAGAGGCAAGGGATAGAAAACACAATTAGCCAGTAAACAGATAAGGAAGTCCCCATGATGCTTGAGAAAAAATATAGGTGTTTGTGAGCATCACGTTTGTCTGTATTGTAGGGACCAAATGGTTGCAAAGATAGTAAGATCTGAAATCACTTTGTGAAATGACTTTGTAGGGTCCAACTAACTGTCCCCGTGAGGAAAAACGGCTTAAAATGCTAATGTTCTAATGAAAAAATGTTTCAGTAAGGTTTAAAGAGGATATGGAATATCATTACCTCAATATAAAAATAATAGAACTCTAAGCAAAGTCTCCTTTATGATGGTGTGTGAGAGAGAGAGATGAGGACAAAGTGACGTGTAGAATGGCCAAATTATTTATATATATATTTGATTCTGCCTTGAGTCAGGTATGATTATTTTCTGCCTTTTTTGTGCCTATGCTGGAATGAAGATCAGTTTGAGCTTTATGAATGGTGCTCTGTATCTCCGTGAAGTGAGCTGAAATCATGAATGTGCACATGTGAATGCATGTGCGTGTGTTATTGAAAGCTCGCACATGCGTGCAGGCCTGCATGCGCGACTGTCCTCTGAGATATTTTGGGCCAAGGTCTTTCCCCAGACCCCTTCCTTTTTTTCTCTCTCTCATTCCTTTTGCTCTAAATACTTGAATACCATCCCTTCATAAGCACACATTTCTCTGTTTTCTCTACTCATTTCCTCCCACACTCTTCCCACTTGCCAGTTGGCCTAACCTGCTGACAGGGGAACATATTGCCATCTCAACAGAAAACTACTCTCCCCTTGGGCTCTTGCTCCCCAGTCGAGTGGACACACCATCTGTGGAACTTCCAGTACACCACGAGGGCTGTCTTTCTAAATGTGGTCATGTCTGGCATATATTGAACACCCTCCTACGTAAGATCTATATTGCCCAAATCCCCTGGAAGAAATAAAGGACGACTGGATATTGTTCTGTTGTGCTGTAAGGCTAATAGGGGCCGATGTTTTAGATTGGTTGAGTTATGTTATAGTGTTTTTAATGGCCACAGCAGTGAGGGTTTATTACGTTCTTTACCAGAATGCCAGATTTTTAGCCCAATGTAGATTGCAGCACTGTACAGTTACTTTACGTTCCTGTAGGATGTCAGTCTTTTTAGGTGGGCACAAAAGTTGTAGATTTTTTCTGGGATCCACAGATTTTTATTTAAGTTTTTCTTGAGTGCAGTTTTGTTATACATATATGCATATATGTTGTACATACATATAATATTTTATACTTTGTATTTTCACAAACATGTGACAGAAATCGCTAACCCCCCAGAAACCCTTCTTGGTCAAGATTACAAAGTTTTGGTCTGTGCGTCGCCTGATTTCAGCACCACTGTGATGGACAGCTCCCAAGTGTCTGTTTCCTCTCCCAACCTGTGTGCCTTGATTTGCTCTCTTTTATCTTTTTCTCTTTCTCTTTCAGTGTCTTTCTACCCGCTTCGCCCCTCACATCATTAAAATGGGTTACATTGGTACCTGCACATTTACATTTCAATAGCTGTATCACATGACCAGCCGTTTCTGCAGTATGCACATTTTAACCACTATTCATGTATTTTTAAAATCATCTCTATGGTATGACCATATGCTATATGTACACTATTCACTCATATTTAAATAATTTAAATATTTATATCTAAATGATTAAAATATTCAAATTAAATTATTTTTTAAATCATTTAAATATTATTTTTATTTTCATAATTTTAAATTCTGGCTTAAATATTATATATATATATATATATATATATATATATATATATATATATATTAGGGCTGGGCAACGATTAATTGTGATTAATCACATCCAAATATTATATATTTACAGGTATATATAAATACACACACACATGCATGTATATATTTAAGATTTTTTTAAAATTTATATTTAAAATAGTTATATTTATATATAATATAAATAATGTATATATATATATATATATATATATAGTATATCCATGCAAATATTTCTTAAATATATACATGCATAAATATGTGTGTATGTATATATACAAAATAAATATACACAGTACACACACATATTATGTAAACAAACTTTTATTTTGGATGTGATTAATCACAATTAATCGTTGCCCGGCACTAATATATATATATATATATATATATATATATATATATATAATCAACGATTTATCGCAATTAATCGCATCCAAAATAAAAAAGAATATTATTTTTATATACATTATTTTTTTATTTTTTTTTATTACTGGACAATGAATATCATACCATACCATATCATACCATAGATCGAGCAATACAAGCAATTGTTAGCTTGCTGGGGGAATTTTTTCTTTTTTTCTTTTTTTTTACTTGGGCCAGTAACCAACCATCCATAGTTCCTTAGCTGCTCAGAACACTTTAGACGCTGTACAGCCCTGACAACCACCCACAACATCCCTGAAAGAGATTTTGCATATTCAAACTCTACACCTTCATAAAATGTACTACTATTGCAATGCACGTACACCAAGTGCTAATGCATTCTTCAGAGGAACTTCATTATTCACCATATTATCTTTCCTGCAGCCATTTTTCCTCACCTTTAACTTCTTCAAAGCTCCTCTTTTCTCCTCTGCTCTGTCAATGCTCTATGGATTATCTTAACCCTCACACGTAAACCACCATTCACTACGAATCCTTCATTCATATCAAGCACACCCTGGGGCTCCCGACACTAACAGGAGAGGATTTCACCAATAATAACCCATTATTGTGTTTCTTCTCCCCCTGCCAAAAACCAAGCCTAATTTTTTTTTTTTTTTTTTTGGGCTTCTAATCCAGCGGCTATATGGTGCCATTCTGTGAATTAAGGGAATTGTGGCTCTTCTGGAGGCTTGCCAATCAAATCCTCACTCTTGTTCCAGAGTGTGAGTGCAAACCGTGTAACAATCCAGGAGGCATTACATTGCAAAATCGTTCTGATATTATTCACGTTCTCTATTTCTTGCTTATTCTTTCTGATTCTCTCTTTCCGTATTTACCTTCAAGCTTTGATGTGTCAATCTATTCAGCAGATATAAAGCAGTACACAGCTGTGATGTTTCACTGCTGGGTATTACCACAACCGTCAGTTCTATAACCCCCAAAAAATGAATGTAGCTAATGATCTGTTTGTGTAATCGCCTATTTGTCAGAATACAGACCTTTTAGGGGCTAGTTGATTAATAGCTAGCATTGCACCGTGGCACAGTGGGTAGTGCACGGGCTCACATGGGGTGCAGAATCCAGTTTGTGTCCCAATCTCATTCTCCCTCTCTCTCCCTTGCACTTTCCTGCTATTCCGGCTTGTTCATTAGAGGCAAAAGCCATAAAAATAAAATAACTAATGATTTATAGTGTCTTTAAGCACTCGTATAATTCTGAAGATATGTCTTACTGCACGCTTGCCCCTAATCATTTTAGTCATACACTATTTAAAGGACACTGTTTGTCCTTCATCTGTTTGTTCTGTTGATGAGTCACACACTAGTTCTATAGTCGATGGAGGGGAATTTTTCATCAAGCCCTTCAGGCACAGCTAATATAATAATTCTTGACCTATAGTTATTATAGTGCACTCTATTTGCCTTAATTGGCAAGTGGTTGATATTTAAACAAAACCCAGTAAAACAATTCATGAGTTTTTCCACATGATTACCGCTTCTGCACAATTTAAGAAAGAATTATTAATCGGCAAATGGTCGTTTCACCTCTTTGCCGAGTTGTTGAACAATTTCTGAATGGTTCAAATTGAGTAGAATTATTTTATTTATATTTTAATAATTGCGACTACTCAAGTGACCATAAGTTGGTTTGAAAGCAGCAACATTATACAAATGCCAGTTAATTTTTCTGCTCAATTTCTCTGCTCATGGGTTCGACTACACACACACACACATAGTGACAGGATAGAATTGCTTATATATAAGGTTATGTGTTATTTTAAGTGTTTTTATTTATTTGTTTGTTTATTTATGTGATCAGACCGATCGTTTATCGCCCTGAACATACACTAGTGTTTAAAACTAGCGCTATATAAATATACTTGACTTGACTTGACTTAAAAGTTCAAGGTCAGTAAGAATATTTTTTATGTTTTTTAAGTCTATTATTATGCTCACCAATGCTGCATTTATTTGATCAAACATTACAGTAATATTTTGTAAAATTATTATCATTTAAAATAACTATTTTCTACTTTAATACATTTAAAAACGTAATTTATTCCTGTGATGGAAAAGCTGAATTTTCAGCAGCCATTACTCCAATCTTCAGTGTCACATGATCATTCAGAAATTATTCAAATTAGCTGGTTTGGTGCCAGCAAGAAAAATTTGTTATCATCAATATTGAAAACCAGTTATGCTGCTTCGTATCATATAGTTTAAAAGAATAGCATTTATCTGTTGTAACATTATAAATGTTTTCACTTTTGATCAATTTAATGCTTCCTTGCTGAGTAAAAGTTTTTATTTAATTTTTTTAATGTTAGTGTATCCAGAGATCACAATATTACTAGGGTGTTCTTGTTTGACTAGGGCCAGTAACCAACAACCCAGAACACCCTTGCAATCACATAGCCATTTATTTAATTGCATGTTTGTATGTTTATTTATTTATTCATGTTCTTCTCTCCCATCTTTTTAGATGAGTTCATTTAGCACCAGGGCACTGACGCTCCTGTCGTCGGTGTTTGGGGCGTGCGGGCTGCTCCTGGTTGGTGTGGCTGTGTCGACGGACTACTGGCTGTTAATGGAAGAGGGCATCGTCCTGCAGCAGAACCAGACCAATGAGGTGAAGATGGCTCTGCATTCTGGACTCTGGAGGGTCTGTTTTGTGGCTGGTAGGTACCATTACTGATAGAGCTGCATCCTCTTCTATCACCCGACCACGGGTGCGTTTCCCCAAAGCATTGTTAACCAACTATGGTCGCATGTTCCGTCATTACCTTAGTTCAACGATTTGCCGTTTCCTGAAACCATCGTTCCAATGAACATTTGCATACAGCATCGCACACTTACATGGGTGGATCTACAGCTCTCGACCTGTGGTTAGAAGCATATTTTCTTGTTAAATAACACATGGACTTAAATAGATCATGCTATTGAGCACAATAAGCAACCTAACATTCAGTACATTCTTCGGGCCCTATCATACACCCAGCGCAATGCTGGTGCGAAACAAGTGTTTTTTGCTAGTTTCAGCCTGACGCAGTTATCATTTTCACGTCCTGCGCCATGTTGTTTAAATAGCAAATGCGTTTGCACCGATTTGTGCGCCCATGGGCATGCTGGTCTGAAAACGAGGTGTGTTCAGACGCATTGTTGACGCGTTGCTATTTTGAGGCAACTGAAACAAACAATATTTCTTTATTTAATATTTTGTTATTTAAAGAGCGTGTCAGTAATGTGCGCCTATAGGCGGATCCACAATGCACGTACACTCTGCTTATTACACACACAGGGACACAAACCAGACAAAATATTAAAAATAAAAGCATCACAATGTAAAAGATTATTATTGTGTATATAAAGATGGTGAAATCTGGCTTGTCCCGTAGAGGATCTGCTTGAGATCCTCTGATTGGTTTATTGCACGTTACGCCCAAAACACATCCATTACTCATTAGTATAGGGACAACCCTTTTAGACCATGCGCCAGGCGCACAGACCATTTTTCCTGTCGTTAAACTAGCAAAAGTGGATTCAGACTTGCACTGTGCGCTTTAGACCATGCGCTTAGATTGTAAAAATAGGGCCCTCTATCTTTCATTCTAGTTAAATATATATATACATATATATTCAACTAGGAGAAGTTATTACTTCTCCACCTGTGACAGTCCTATGTTGTAGAACCAATGTGGTTGAGGTGCAATCTCAACAGAGAGGTGCAATCATGTTACCACGGTTTCGGGAAACAATTGTGACTAGTTGGTTATTTCTCCAATGATGCATCATAGCTTACTAGATAATCAATGAGTTCTATAGTTGTATGGGAAACGCACCCCAGTTTGTTGCTGAGACAGATGCCTGATTAAAAGCCAAATGGCAAATGATCGTGGCGTCATGTCGTGTCAAGCATCACTTGACTTTGACTCTTGCATCAGGTGTTGCTCACAGATTCAAAGGTGAATCCCTTTGCATCTGTGTATCATCGAATGGCAGTGTCATCTAAATGGTTAAGATGCAGTTTATTTGTGGGGCGTCCTGCTGTGTTATGCAGCTGGTCTTCAGTGTCCCTGCACTGCACTGGTGTGGCATCCTATTGCATCACCCTCCCAAATCGTGCCACACATTGAAACAGGAACTAGTGAGGCTGTGTGGGCAAACCACTGCAAGATGCCAAATCAGTAACCACATACAATTCCTAGGCTAATAAAAGATGCAATGAAACACACCTTTTTTTGCTTTGCTGAAAGTGCACCTATTATGCTATTTTAAATGTTCCAAAATTTTTTTTTATGTCTCCTACAATAGGTTTACATGCATTTAAGGTAAAAAAAACAACAAAACACTCACAGTGTCTGAAACGGTTCAATCAAGGATCCGGTCTCTCTAAACCCCCCCCTTTCCGAGAGCTACTCTGCTCTGATTGGTCAGATGGCCCAGTCTGTTGTGATTGGTCTACCGCTTACAGCACATTTCAAAAACTAAACTTTATTTATCAGATCTTTGTAGATCTTTAACCTTAAAAAAACCCCAGCTATATTACACACTACATGAAAGGTAATATCCAAATAAGCATAATAGGAGCACTTTAGGGAAAAAAAACTTATATATTTTTTGTATTGCAATTGTATATATTGCTTTGCATCGCATGCTGGTTGGTTTTCATGACACTGACAGGAAGTGCTGAGGTGGACTGAAACGATGCCACACCAGCTGGTGGCAAATGGCTGACTAAGAGAAGTGTGAGGATGATGTCACCTTGTTTCTAGCTTAACCAGTTCTGGTATTTAGTTTGCCTGGGTCTTTGACAAATCACTACAGGAAGACTTTTCGCCCATTAGGTGTGTTGTGTGAATAATTTGCACTCCTTTCATGCGCTCTAGAGAGCATATGATTTATGTGTTTAAAAATGATCTTTTATATGTGTGTGTGCCGAGAGGGAGGTCTAATGTGCCCTTCTTTCATGCACATTATGCAGAAGCGTCATGCCCATTTAGTGCCTCTTCAGATTTTTTGTGTTTAATAAGTTGATTTTAAATAATTCAATGATTTAAAATAATCAAAATGAATGTAGGTTAAAACGTGCTAAAACATGTTTTCAAACTTGGTGTTCTGCGATTTTTTTTAGAGAAAAACACATTTTAGCAATATCAATATAATGTGTGCTTTTAAGATTTTGAATGAAATATGTTTAATGTTACTATTAATTTATATTTACATGTACTATATTTGATTGTATTTTATTCTGCTTACCAAAGACTGGCCAAAAGTCATCAAATAAATTGTGCTTATTTGAACATTTTGACCTTTTTTAGTAATCTGTAAATAAAGAGAAATTATTATTTCATTGCTTTAGCTGGCAAAATATTTGCCTTCTCTCACAAAAATATTGTGTTTCCCCCCAAATGTTCACATTCGCTCGCAAAAGTACAGATATAGTTTTCCCTCCCTCCTCATATTATTTCCTTCACAAGTGTTTGCGAGCAAATGCAAAATTATAAATATAATTTTTGCCCCATCATATTTTTTTTTAACTATCACCATGTCCATTAAAGAGCTCTGTAAAGATATGCTGTAAACCTATTTTCCAGGTAATATTTAACAAATAATGTATGCCAGTTATTTAAATTAGATTTTTAGTTATTATTAGTTATTTTTCTTACAAAATGCATTCATGAAATTATTTAGCAGCCTTTAAAAAACTGCATGATGCTTCTGACTATTAGTGCAGTGTATACGTGTAATGCATGTCAGTTTTTCGCCACTCTTCTTAGTGTTTGAACCAAAATCATTGCTGTGTTTCTTTCTGTTTGTCCCTGTCTCCCCTACTGTCATTGTCAATCTCTGTCCTGCTCTGCCTGTACACCCTCTCTCTGTCTCTCTTTGTGTCCCTGTCTCTCTTTGTTCCCCTGTCTCTCTCTCTTTCTCTCTGTCTCTCTTTCTATCTCAGGGCCAGAGAAGGGGAGATGTGTGGCATCTGAATACTTCACCGAGCCAGAAATAGAGATCACTACTGAGAACACAGCCAATATACTGAGTAAGAAAAATGAATGCACTTATTGTGTATAAATACACTTGGAAAAACAACAGTTTGAGTGCAAGATGTTAAATTCAATATAGTTCCTCTAAAGTGCTGTAAAAGAAAATATTCATTCATTGAACTGTATTCTATAATTGGATATTTAAAAAAAAATCATGGGCATGATATTATATTATATTATATTATATTATATTATATTATGTTAGGTTATGTTATATTATATTATATTATATTATTCTAGTATATTTTATGTGCTGTATATGGTAATTTTATTTATATTATTAATAATTGCTTAAAAGTCCTCCTGGTCTGCTTAAAAAATGTACATATGAATGCTAATATACTTTGAATGTGCACTGTATATACACTCACCGGCCACTTTATTAGGTACCCCATGCTAGTAACGGGTTGGACCCCCTTATGCCTTCAGAACTGCCTCAATTCTTCGTGGCATAGATTCAACAAGGTGCTGGAAGCATTCCTCAGGGAGTTTGGTCCATATTGACATGATGGCATCACACAGTTGCCGCAGATTTGTCGGCTGCACATCCATGATGCGAATCTCCCGTTCCACCACATCCCAAAGATGCTCTATTGGATTGAGATCTGGTGACTGTGGAGGCCATTTGAGTACAGCGAACTCATTGTCATGTTCAAGAAACCAGTCTGAGATGATTCCAGCTTTATGACATGGCGCATTATCCTGCTGAAAGTAGCCATCAGAAGTTGGGTACATTGTGGTCATAAAGGGATGGACATGGTCAGCAACAATACTCAGGTAGGCTGTGGTGTTGCAACAATGCTCAATTGGTACCAAGGGGCCCAAAGAGTGCCAAGAAAATATGCCCCACACCATGACACCACCACCACCAGCCTGAACCGTTGATACAAGGCATGATGGATCCATGCTTTCATGTTGTAGACGCCAAATTCTGACCCTACCATCCGAATGTCGCAGCAGAAATCGAGACTCATCAGACCAGGCAACGTTTTTCCAATCTTCTATTGTCCAATTTCGATGAGCTTGTGCAAATTGTAGCCTCAGTTTCCTGTTCTTAGCTGAAAGGAGTGGCACCCGGTGTGGTCTTCTGCTGCTGTAGCCCATCTGCCTCAAAGTTCGACGTACTGTGCGTTCAGAGATGCTCTTCTGCCCACCTTGGTTGTAACGGGTGGTTATTTGAGTCACTGTTGCCCTTCTATCAGCTCGAACCAGTCTGGCCATTCTCCTCTGACCTCTGGCATCAACAAGGCATTTCCGCCCACAGAACTGCCGCTCACTGGATGTTTTTTCTTTTTCGGACCATTCTCTGTAAACCCTAGAGATGGTTGTGCGTGAAAATCCCAGTAGATTAGCAGTTTCTGAAATACTCAGACCAGCCCTTCTGGCACCAACAATCATGCCACGTTCAAAGTCACTCAAATCACCTTTCTTCCCCATACTGATGCTCGGTTTGAACTGCAGGAGATTGTCTTGACCATGTCTACATGCCTAAATGCACTGAGTTGCCGCCATGTGATTGGCTGCTTAGAAATTAAGTGTTAACGAGCAGTTGGACAGGTGTACCTAATAAAGTGGCCGGTGAGTGTATATATTATATACGTTGTATACTTTGAGGGACTAACATTTCATAATTTTAATAATTTGTTCTGTCCTTTTCTCCTTGCTCTGTTAGAAATGGTGAGGACGGCCACCCCCTTCCCGATGGTCTCACTCCTCTTTGTCTTCACGGCCTTTGTCATAAGCAACATCGGCCACATCCGTCCTCAGCGCACCATCCTGGCCTTCGTCTCTGGAATCTTCTTCATCTTATCAGGTAAGTTGTATGCACTTTATTATATGAAAAAACAATGTATGAAAATCTGCTCAAAACCCTTCTTGATTCTCATCATGTTTCTCATGATGTTCACACTTTTGCAGCCTATAGTTGTGTATCCTCTTATATTAGATTCTGTTTATTGATATTCAGTTTCAGTGGTGAGCCTGGTAGCTCTCCACAACTGTCCGAAATCAGGCTGAGAATCCCACTGAGAGTTTTGCATATTTAATAAATGGTGTTCCCGATATCCATCTATGGTAATGTGCGATACACAATATCCATTAAATGGTCCTTTTTCTCACAAACAGTAATTAATAAGAGAGGTCTCTCTGATCCAGTCGACAGAGCTCTACCTAACAGCTGTCATTTGCACTCGGCTAATAGAAACAGATTATCAAGAATGTGTGTTTAGATTTGACTAATTTGCATGCAAAGTATGTCCTAAAACAGATCTGGTGTGCATTAATGTTCTGAAAGAAATCTTTATTGAAGCATTACTCTAAATACAACATCACCAAAATAGAAAGAATGATACTGCAGGGCTGTATTGATACCAGAATAATAATTGGCAATTTTCTCAAGTTGTACAAGGACATTCAGACTGTAGTGAGGAATTGTGACTTTCACAATACTCCGTGTGGCTTGAAGACAGCTATATGGCAGAACTATATCAGTTGATTGTATCAGTTGCTTGCTGACAGCTGTACAAATCAGCCTGCAGGAACAGATTTCCCATAATGGTTTAGAAAGCTTGTGTTTGAACAGTGCTAGAATACTGGAACAGGACAGGGTTTTGAATAGCTCTCTGGAATACTTGATTCTGATAGTGGAACACTGCATGTAGTCATATATTTTTGGATAATTATCTGTGTAATAGTGTAATATCTGTAATAATGACGATAAATGTTCATCGACAAGCTTTTTTCCCCATGAATAAGACGAGACGATGACGAGACAACAATAAGGTCATTAAATGATAACTGTGATTATATCAACATGCAAAATCTTTGACGAAAAAAGACGAGAGTAAAATGTAGTTAAAAAAGAAAAATCTCTTTATTTTGGTTGAAAAAAACTCCTAAATATTACCGGTGCTGTACAAGCCTCTACTACAAGCTTTCATGTTAGCGGTTGCCAAATGTCAAGAGTGTAAATCCACCAATCAGAGCTTTTCTGTTAAAAAAAAAAAAAAAAAAAAATCCTATTTTTTTTACTTAAAGGATTAGTTCACTTTAAAAAAAACTTTTGCTGATAATTTACTCACCCCCATGTCACCCAAGATGTCCATGTCTTTCTTTCTTCAGTCGAAAAGAAATTAAGGTTTTTGATGAAAACATTCCTGGATTTTTCTCCATATAATGGACTTCAATGGGTACCAAACTCTTCAAGGAAAAAATTAGAGTTTCAGTGCAGCTTACCAGACGATAAACGATACCAGACGATGAACAAGGGTCTTATCTAGCGAAACGATCGGTCATTTCAAAAATACATAAAAAAGTTAACGTTTTATAAGCCCAAATGTTCGCCTTGCTCTGTTCTGTGATGCGCGTTAGCGACTCACGTAATACGCAATTACGTTCAAAACGTCACGCTTGACGTACCGAGTCAGTGTTTACAAATGTGAGGAAGGAGGACCATATACACATATTCAAATGTCTTTGTGTCAGTTTATCGTTTAAATGCCCATTTCGTGTGCGTATCCTGGGTGTTGTAATATTAAAAAGGCTAAAAGAAATTTTTCATCAGGACAGAAGCGTGACCTTTTCAACGTAATTGCGTATTATGTGACATCACAAACGCGCATCACAGAACAGAGCAAGGTGAGCATTTGTGCTTATAAAACTTAAACCTTTTTATTTATTTTTGAAATGACCGATCGTTTCACTAGATAAGACCCTTATTCATCGTCTGGTATCGTTTATCATCTGGTAAGCTGCACTGAAACTCTCATTTTGACCTTGAACCATTTGGTACCCAATGAAGTCCATTATATGGAGAAAAATCCAGGAATGTTTTCATCAAAAACCTTCATTTCTTTTCGACTGAAGAAAGAAAGACATGGACATCTTGGATGACATGGGGGTGAGTAAATTATCAGCAAAACTTTTTTTAAAAGTGAACTAATCCTTTAAAGGAATTATAGTTCACCCGAAAATTCTGTCATTAATTACTCACCCTCATGTCGTTTCAAACCCGTAAGACTTTCAGTAATCTTCCAAACACAGATGAAGATCTTTATGATGAAATCTGAGAGCTTTCTGGCCCTCCGTTGACATATGCTAGCCTACTACCACTTTTACGCTTCAAAATGTTTATAAAGAGATCGTAAAACTAATCCATATGAATTGAAAATTGTTAAGTCCAATTTTTGTTTTAAGATACTCGATCACTTTATGTGATGAACAGATTTTTTTTTTTTTAACTGAACCTGCTTGACGCACAACAAACCTCACTGGTTCTTGAGGAAGCTCAAACGTGCTGCGTAACACTCGAGAATGACCGTCATTTGTTCTCGCACGTTCATTTAATTGACTAAAACTACACTAAAATGCCCAGACATTTAGTTTCACAGACAATGCTTAGATTAAGCCAGGATTAGACCTTAGTTTAATTAGGGCATTTAAGTAGCTTTTAAAAACGTTCCTTAGAAAAAAAAAACATTTACCAGTGTGCATCTTGAGACAAATCAATGTCACTGACATTGAACATATGCCAGAGCAAGTTGCTTTCAGTTAAAACAGCTCACACATTCATTTTACTCTGGGACTACACTGTAGGCTTTAACCTTGTCTGTAAAACTGGGTATTAGTTGACTAAAACTTGACCTAAAAACAGGACAAGGATGAATGAATGAATGAATGAATGAATGAATGAATGAGGCATTTATATAGCACTTTACATATGTACTACTGTACACCCAAAGCGCATTACAATCATGTTGTGGTCTCTCCTCAACCACCACCAGTGTGCAACATCCACTTGGATGATGCGACGGCAGCCACAGTACATGTGCATGTACACACCCCTACTCTTTACGAGAAGTGCCATGGGATTTTTAATGACCACAGAGACTCAGTACCTCAGTTTAACGTCTCATCCGGTGCTCTTTGACAGTATAGTGTCCCCGTCACTATACTGGGGCGTTAGGACCCACACAGACCACAGGGAGAGCGCCCCCTGCTGGCCTCACTAACACCTCTTGCAGCAGCAACCTGGTTTTCTCAGGAGGTGTCCCATCCAGGGACTGACCAGGCTCAACCCTGCTTAGCTTCAGTGGGCAACCAGTCTTGGGCTGCATATGGCTGCTGGCTGTTAAGAATGAATAAAGGATGAATAAATATGACAGAAACTAAGAATATGTGACACTGGACATAAAAAAATAGCAGACAAAATTAACACTACTGTGTAATTGATCGTTGTCCCAGGCTATCGATTTTCCTCTTAGCTTTGCTTGCTTCATGTCTCCTAAATCACTCCATGATCTCTTCTCAAATAATAAAATAGTTTATAATAACTTAAATGAACCTCATACAGAATGCAGCAGTGGTTGTCAATTTTTTTTTCACTCTACGATTTAAAGGTTTTTGAAGTCTTGATGAAGTTTCCAAACTTTTTTTAATGTATTTTTTATTTAACAGAAACTATAATTCAGTGTGAATCCCAAAACAAACTAAGACATTCGATGTCTGTTTTTTTTTCTCCTAGTCTTTATTTTATTTTAAATAAGTTATTTAAATTATTAGAATTTAAAATTTGTGTATTCATTTAATTTATTTTCAATAATTGTTAGTAATAATCAGGCAACCCCTTTGGAAGTTTGCTACGGCTGGACCACTGGTTGAGAACCACTTGGACACAAAAACATACTGATCACAATGTCAAGGATCATTTTGTGATAAAGAACGACTGACTCTGTATTATCTTATTACACAACTTAATTCTGATTGGTTAGTCGCTGCATTCGGCATTCATATATTGTATAACAACAGTTACATTACTGTTCAAAAGGTTTGGGGTGAGTACTCTTTTTTTCTTTTTCTTTTTTGCTGTTCTTTTGAGTTTTCTATTTTACAAAGAGTCCTCAAAATATGTATCACAGTTTCCAAATTATTAAGCAGATCATTTTTATCTGCTTAATATATAGCAAATATTAAGCAGCATAATATTATTAACAATTAATAATAAATATTCTTGAGCAGCAACTCAGAATATTAGAATGATTTAGGTATTTAGGTATAGATATAGATATATAGATATGGATATAGATAGAATATATTTTTAAATATATTCAAATAGAAAACAGTTATTTGAAATTTAAATAATATTTCAATTTTTTTTTGTTTTTACAGTATTTTTGTTTAAATAAATGAAACCTTGGTAAGCAAAAGAGACCCTTTCCCCCCTCCAAACCCCAAACTGATAGTCAAGTCAAGTCAAGTCAAATTGTATTTATAGAGCACAAGTTTAACACAACCGTAGTTGATCCAAAGTGCTTTCCAGTACAATAAAATAGATCAATCAAATAAAATAAAGAGAAAAATAATGGAGTAATAAAAGGAGATAAAAATCAAGTAAAATCATTCAGTGTATTATACATACATCCATACAGTAGAACACCGACTAATTTAAAATACATACACAACATTACTCGAATGCAAGAGAGTAAAAATAGGTTTTTAAGCTGGATTTAAAAGCAACCAGAGACGGAGAGGTCCTGATGGTTAGGTAAATTGTTCCAGAGCTTTGGCAGAGAAAGCTCGATCACCTTTTGATTTACACCGAGAACGAAGGACAGATAAAAGTGACTGATCACAAGATCTTAGAGACCTCGAAGCTGTATGGGCTAATGAGATCACAAATATAATCTGGGGTCTTGTATGCAAAAAGAAGGATCTTAAAGTCGACTCTAAATTTGATTGGTAGCCAATGCAATGAGGCAAGAACAGGGGAGATATGATCCCTTTTCTTAGTTCCTGTTAACAATCTGGCTGCTGAATTTTGAACCATCTGTAACCGAGACAGTGTCGTTTGAGGTAGGCCAACGTACAGAGAATTACAGATAGTGTACATTGTTTAATTGATCATTGACACAGGTAACTCATTTCCTACATATTCCCATCACTCCATCGTGTCTTTCTTTTCACATAATACAGTAATTTCAGCTTAATAACCTTGAGCTGAAATTTCTATATTCACAATACAGCTTAGTCACTTATTGGTTAATTGCAGCTCTCGATTTGCACATCTACGCAATACCATTTAAACTCCAATCAAAACAATCAACATTTGCTAATGAGAATACAGTAAATCATTGAGTGGCTGTTAAAATCTAATTTGCATCACCGCCTTCATTAGATGTCAGGAAATGAACAAAGAAGCAAAAGCAAGGAGTCAGCAGCAGTGTGAGAATCAGCTCGCCCCCCAATCGTTTGCATAGGGGGTGGGGTAGAGTCCGGTCAACATGTCCCATGTGTTGCAGCCGATGTGGCTCTAACGCATGCACTACTGCAATTTAATAATAGATTTTGTAACTGCAGATTCCTGTGGCATCCTGTGTAGCACTGCATCAGGTGCTAATATTACATTTAGCTCAGCATTTTGTACTACAGAATTATTAATAAAGCACAAGACACCACAACAGCGCTGTTGCAAAGTGCTGAACACAGATATGCACAACGCTGCAAAAAAAACAAAACACAGACTGTGATGTTCTAGACTGTAGTATAGAGTTTACCATTGTATAGAAGCAGGTACTATATCCAGTATGAATAGTCTTTACTCATCTTGCTTGGTTGTCCTGAAATAAATGCCCTGATGCGACATAGCAGTTTAACATCCAATCTCTTGCATTTCTAATGTGAAAAGGAAATATGTATGCACATTCCTTGTCGATATTAGCAGCATAGACAGCTGGCAGTGACAGACTGCGATAATGTGTTTGATTATGCCAAAGGCTTTTCCTTACCGCTCTCTCTCTCTCTCTCACTCTCTCTCCTTTTTTTTCTCCTGCGCTCCACGATTACCGCAGCAGAGCTTTCTCCATCATAACACAGCAAAATTTGAGCACACTATAAATGTTAATGTCTCCTGTTATGACAGGTTGCGTGTTGGTGGGCTGCTTTATCGTTCACTCTCCGCATATAGCTTTCGGGAAGAAAACAGTGTTGACTGTATAGTACCGTAATAGGAAAATACTGCAGTAATAACAACACTTTTACTTGGGTGTTTACAAGGCATATTTGCTTCTTTCATTTGCCATTAAAAGCTTTTAGTTTCCTTTGTGTGTATAAAATTGTTTTTCCCTTTACTAATGTGAAGGTGTAGCATACTTATTTTCCAAAACCCTTTCACACACACACGCATACAAAAAAAAAACGCTTCACACCATATACAACACCTTATAATGGCAACAACATTATTGCATTGCTAAGTAACAACATTTGCATTGCTAGTACCCCAATTCTTTCCTAAAGACTTTAGTCCCAGTAAGTGACCACACGATTTATGCACGATTTACCCTTTTTTCAGCCATGATTTACTGCCTTTATCCTCTTTCACTCTTTTTCTCAGGTTTGAGCTTAGTGGTCGGTTTGGTGCTGTATATCTCCAGTATCAACGATGAAGTGATGAACAGGCCTCGAGAGCCAGAGCAGTTCTTTCACTACCACTACGGCTGGTCGTTTGCCTTTGCTGCCAGCTCCTTCCTGCTCAAAGAGGTCAGTCACAGAGACCAGCTACTGTTAACACTTGAGCTGACTGCGTGTGTACTCTTATCACAGAGCTCAGTTCATTAATATGCAGCTGTGTTAACAGCTTTCTCTGCTAAACCAACAGCTCTTGCCCTCATCAGTATGCATTAATTTTAGCCTAGCTTTTGCGGGGGTGAAGGCTACACATTTCTGTTATGCTGCATATATGCTAATTCAGTAAGTTCAGTGCAGCAATTTGTAAATGTCAGCATCTAGTGTCTGCAGTAACCTCAACTTATATTCATATGATGTTTATACATAGACAGTGGGGTCCAAAAGTATGAGATAAAAAAAAAAACACTCATTCAAATTTAAACGTGGTAATAAAGTTTTAGGATTAAACTGAAATTCAAAATAGAAACATTTTCACTTGTAGTCTCAGACCCTCTTCTAAATACATACTACTATAGATCCATCATAAACTATGGTACAGCCTACTATCGTACTGATAAACTCTAATACTGTTTAAAAGGTTTGGTTCAGTAAGATTTTTTTTTCCAATAACATATCCCCCCCATCCAGAAGGCGTTCTGCCTTATTACTAACAAACATCAAAAATACAAAGAGTCCAACAGAGGACGGCTGGGGGGCTTAGGTTGGGGACACAGAGCAGGCACTCACAACTACAGGATCGAGGGAGGTGCAGACAACAGGAAGAGCCAGGGAGGAGAAGACGTAGGCAGAAGCCAAGGAGGAGATAGTAGGAGTAGGAGTCAGGGCGGAATCCCCAGCCAGAATCACAGGACGTAAATCCACGGCGGAGTCGAGGGATGGATGAGCCATGGTGGAGACTTAACAGGTGGAACCAGAGAAACGACCGACCTTGACAGAGCCAATGGTGATGAAGACCCAGGTGGAGCCGAACAAGGTCCGGCCGGTCTGGGAGCACAAGGCGGACTAGCGGCTGAGGTGAAGCCAGGGTCCCAGAAGACTGAGGTCGAGCCCGAGGGAAGGCGGAGCCAAAGGGGTGGAGGGATGAGTCGCAGATGAAGGCCCAGAAGTCCATGGCGAAGGCAGAGCAACAAATGACGAATCATAGCAGGAGGGACTGGGAAGCTTGGTGGAGCCGTCCTGAGGGGAAGAGGAGCCACGGTTGAGCCGACAGGTTGATTAGCAGAGGTGGAGTTGCGGGCTCTGATGTTCTAGAGAAATAGGTCGGCAGTCCAGGGTCGAGCTGACAAACAATCAGCCTAAGGCGGATACACAATGCACCGAGCGGACAACATGAAGGGCTGATGAGAGGCAGTGAGGAAAGGGCTGAAGGACTGGGCAGTGCAGACAGAGGGTTAATAAACGTCTGACATGGAACAGGCAGACATCTCAGGAACGGCTGAACCTTATTAGTTCTCGCATGTCGCACGTCCGTTTACCACAACTGATGCGTGAGTTGTTTATATGTGAATAAAAGTCAAATTAAATCTCCTTGGCCGACACGGAACAGACAGAATTTTTAGGAATGACTCTCTAGGCCAGGGGTTCCCAACCTTTTTTGTGCCAGGGACCAGCAAATTCATAAAAAAAATTCCAGGGACCAGTTGTCAATTTTAATGCCTCAATTTTAAGATGTATCGTTTGGATTCGGAACATATCACTGTGTAAAACAGTAACAGCCTATAATTTCTTTACATATAATGAACTAGGTGGCAACAAAGGCTACTTATATGAATATACCAATCTTTTTAAACTTTCAGACCGGTTCACAAAATGTTTCCCTTTTCTCCCATACAATTAGGTCTACTTCAAAAGCAACTCACACAGCACTCACTCATAGCAGGTGGCAGAAATGGCAAATTGTATTTTACATTGAATTTTACATTGAATTTACATCTATTGGCATGTACCAAGTTTTCACATACAAGGAATTTGCTTTGGTGTTTTGGTGCAAAATAGGGATGTTAACGTTTAATCGACGATAAGCAGGTTCATGCGCGTGCGTGCTGCTCAACCGCGAAACATGTAAAGAGAGCGCGCCGGTTCATTACACTATCATGACTATAAGTTTGCGTGTGCATTCGCAGCCTTTTGTTTTGTGCAAATGTAAGTTGTAATATTGTGTTTATTTTGTGTAGGCCTATCTATATCTGATTTATCTCACGACATATAGGATGCATTTGGTTAAAAATTAATGTAGTAAAGTGTATGGTGATACTCTTCAGCTTCAGCGCGCGCAGCTCAAACGACACTGCACGACTAATAATGACTGTTGGTAGCCTACTGTAATTATATAACATTATAAAGAGAACAATGTTTTAATAAAACATTGTGAATTATTTGGGTTTAGTTGCTGTGTCGCGTTGCTCCAGGAAGAGCGCGTCCACAACATGAGTCATTCTGAATGGCACGTAGTTCAAATTCACTTGTGCATTCTCGTAATTTTGTGCAGTTATAATTTGTAATGTTATGTTTATTTTGTATATATCTGATTAATATCATATAGGATACGTTTCTTTGAGTTGAATAAAGTGCTAGCAAAGTGCTCCAGTTTACCGGTAGCCTATCTTTTTTTGCAGTCCATTCAGATACGACGCGTTGCTAAGCAATCGGAATGAACGCGCTCAAAGAAACACATTTTTATATATTTACTGTTTATGTTTTGTATTAAATAACATAACATGACATGTCATAGCACTTAAAAAAAATAAAATTATTATTCAAATAAAAAAAATTATTCATGGAATATTTCAAGGCCCGGTACTAACGGGTCCACGGACCGGCACCGGTCCGGGGACCGGGGGTTGGGGATCACTGCTCTAGGCGACTCAGAAAAGGCAAAGGAGGTGGGAGTGGAAGGCAGGGCAGGAACATCAAAGACATCAATGACAGTGCTGGGCAACAAAACAGGCATTGTGCTCTTTTCATACTCCTCATACAACATGGGGTTCAGCACACTTATTTCCGCATTGGTTGAAGGGATAGGGCTCCCTCCCATTCCACTAGTATCCCCTCTGTGACGGACAATGTTGTCGGCTCACACACCTGGTCAGACGCGTTGGGCTCAAGCTCTGCTGAGATATAAGGCTCAGGTGTCGGCTCTGTCTCTGACATCGTAGCCAGCTCAGGCTCTTTGTCTGCGGGGGGGCTCTGCCTTTCTGTCAGCTGGGTTGGTTGCGGTGGGTGACACAAAGTCCACGGAACGGACTGTTGTGTTTTTATCCTAAATCTCGCCGATGGTAAAGGGGGACCCACAGTGAAACAGGACCCAGTCCACAAACGCCTGAAATTTCCCTCACGGTCCGTCGTCGTAGTAGTGTACGATGGACAAAGTCTGAAAATTCCTCTGTGTGTCTCTTGAGGGAGCAGAGGAGGATACGAACTGCCGCTAGATTCATGTGGTGGTCTGTCCTTCTGTCACGCACGGTTGCATGAAAAAGAGCTGGATCTAAATGCAGCAGTTAGTGTTTAATAAAAAAAAATCAAAGATAACAAAAGTACTCCGGGTATATACCTCAGAAATCACAGGTAACAAAACACAACAACCCGTAAAACATGCAAGATCTGACAATGAACAGAACAAACGTAGAGCTTAAATACACAGAAACTAATTAACGAAATTACATTAGGTGTAAATCAATGAACAACCGTGGAAACATAAAAAAGCCAAGCAATGAAACTGAACTAAAACCCACCCAAAATAGAAACAAACAGATTTTAAAACAGCTGCTTAATATTTTTTTAAAACCTTGATACATGATTTTTTCAGCATTATTTTATGAATTGAAAGTTCAAAAGAACAGTATGTATTTGAAATAGAAATATCTTGTAACATTAGAAACGTCTTTACAGTCACTATGCATCCTTGCTGAATACCCCAAACTTTTGAACGGCAGTGTACAAAAGTAATGTTTACTTTATGCCATCATGTGTTATATGGAATTAGCATTGGCATTCAGCTTAATCACAGTTGATATGCTTTGCCATCTAGTCGTATAGACACTGGTAAAACATCTAATATAATGATTTATTTGTGATGATATTGGTTCTTGCAGAATAAAAAAAAACTACATGGATGCATTAGTTTTGAATGGCTTTTAATGCAAAAAGATCATTTTGCCCCCAGATGGTGTAGTCACGGCTAACTGGGTCATGGCAAGCAGACAAACCTTGACCCCTTGGGTGGAGAGCACTTTTAATTGGCAAGTTTTCCGATTTAAAAGACAAGAAAAGAAAAGCACAAGCTCAATCCCTTACACTTTGTAGAATCTTTTTTATTTTGCATAGGACTTTCACAGAGAAAGGTGCCATTTCTCAGAACATCTATTTGCAGTGATAGCTGTTAGGTTGTAGGAACATTTTATCCATGATAATCCGTGAATTTAAAAAGAACTGAATAACAAGTGATTTTGTCTTTCTAGGGTGCTGGGGTCATGTCTGTATATCTCTTCATGAAACGTTACGCCGAGGAGGAGATGTACCGGCCCCACCCTGCGCTGTATCGCCCCCGTCTGTCTGAATGCAGTGACTACAGCGGCCAGTACCTGCACCCCGACTCGTGGCCTCCACCTCAGCGTGGACGCAGCGGCTCCGAGGTGTCCAGCGACATCTCCATTCAGCTCAACCAGGCCCCACTGCCACCGCCCAAAAGCAGCGGGCCCTCCAATCCGCCCTCTTCCTCGGGCCCCTCCTCCGGGGCCAGCTATCACCTCCCACCTGCTTCTTCCTCCTCTTCCTCTTCCTATCCTCACACCATCCACTCCTCCCATTCTGGTGGCCACGCCCCTCAGTCCCTCCCAATGGCCACACCCCCATCCGCTGTCCCGCCCCCTCGCTACCACGCACATATGCGTATGAGCGCCTCTCCGTGTTAAGAGATTCCTCCGTATGCGATACCTAAACAGAAATATGTGCATAACATTAGGTAAGAGGATCACCGGGGCTTTTAGTACTCCAGAGACTACGGGAGAAAAATGGAGAAAAGGGTGCTAAGTTGAAAAGAGGTAGACGAGGAAGCACTTCACTTACAATTCTGTGCCTGAATGATGTTTTAACAGATTTTTAGAGCGAGAATAATAAGTGAGGGAATAGCATTTATACATATAGAAAGAATGTATGGAGGAGGAAGAAAATAGGGAAAAAGTACAAAATACTGACTTGCTGAAAATAGTAGAGAACAGTTGTATACATATTTAAATTTGTATGTAAAATGTTTAAATCTTATTGCACATCATAACAGCATTTTTCATCCCCTCATTCCTCATATATCATCAGCATCATGAGGCTATTTCTCCATTTCTTGTTTATACAAAAGCAAAAAGACACGAATGTGCCCCAAAGGTGGCGGATTTCTTTAAATGGTGTGGCAGATTTATTTCAGCACACAAGATGCATCATTTCTGTACATAATGTATCAAGAGCAGTAGTCATCTAGTGTAGTCCAACATATTTACCTGTGTTTTATCATGTGGGCAAAGGTGCAGGGGGCCCGATTGGTCCTTTCCTATCAATTTGTAATGTTTTTAGATTTGTACATCAGGGTAGATGTTCTACAAAGCTGGCTGATGTTTCCTTACTGGGATGTTGTACGCTTGGCCCCACGGCCCTCAATATGCCTTGTTTTCTTGTGCTCTCATGTTTAAAAAAAAAAAAAACAGAAAAAAGTTTAGCAGTGATATAGCACGATACAAAAAGGAAACGTTTGAACATATTAAACACATTTACCTTCACCTAGAATGGAGGCTGACTCCTATATGAATGCCAGAGATTTACTCTCCTTCACTGTTCAGTCATCATCTTAAAAATGCAGCCGTGACTTCTCTTTTATTATTAATATTATCACTAAAACTATTCATTGAAATGTTTATTATACAAAATGAATCGTAAACGTGTTATATTACAACAGAAGCTATTGTAAATCAGTCCTGTGCGTGTTGCATCAGTGTTTCAGAGATCATATTTTAGAGTAATATGGGTTAATGAAAAATAAGAACAGAAATTATCATGAGGAAGCCTTCAATAGCACAAACCTATGGTTTAGTTTTCCACCTTGAGTGAGTGGTTGTTCTGCCCCTGGTATCTTGCGCCATCTTCTGGCCAAGCATTAATAGTGCATCAAAACAAGCACTGAAGTATTAGCTACAGTATATGAAATCTGTATTCGATTCATTGACTAAAATGAGACAGATGAGTCAGCATTTCCATACCTGGTGCCTGCGGATGCTGCATCGACTGAGCAATGCAGTAAAGACAATTTGTACAGTATGATTATTATACCTCCAAATCCCTTTCCCTAATCCATAAACATTGACCTTTGTACAAAAATATCCCTAAATAACTAATACATATTATCATAATTATCTGTTATGCCCTATTTTCATTCACAAAAGCTTGAAATGTTTTCCAGAGAGTTATATCTGATAGAGTTCATTATTGTGTGTAAATATTATAAACATAAATAGTTATGAAATATAAATAGTTATAAAGAACAGGACTGGCTCCTGCTGGATAGTAAGGAAATATAGAATAGCCCTTTATATTATAGCCATATTACAAGTGAAATATTCAGAAGTGAAAGTATTATATAAGAGCGAGAGGAATGATTTTTGATCCTAATATTTATTCAAGCAATGTTGATGGTACAAATTTAGTCTGCTTTTAAGTCTCAAGCGTGTAAATATCTGTTTTTGTTTCTCGTCTTTTGCTAATAATTGCGTTCTAATGATATTTCTGTTCTCACTGTTCCAGTTGACATTTTGACATTTGTTGTTGTTGCGGTCTACGCTGAGGGTCTGGCTTATTAATATGTATGTACCATTTTGCATGACATTTTTTCTTCTTCACACCCTTTTCCTAATTATTATTTTTTTCCATCCCTGTGGGCTGTCCTTTGTTTTGATTTGTCTCTCTCAAAGTCCCATTAAGCTATAGCTGCCTCTCTCATTTGACATGTCTTTTCCTCTTTTACCCCTCATTTCTCTCTTCTCTCTCTCAACCTTCCAGGCTTTAGTTTTGTTTTTCAGTTATCAGTTTTGCATGCCTTTCATTCCATAATGCCAAAGCAATTGTGCCTGATACTTAAGATGATGATGAGTTATTATTATTATTATTACTATTATTATTATTAAAACTGTGGCATTTCTTTGTAATCTGGAATTTGCTAAATAAAACTTAAGAAACTGAAAAAATGTACACATTAAATGACTTGTATTTTGTACACAATGCATTTTACTGTACATACTGTATGCGTGTAGTGTACTTTAATTTGTTGTTTAAAAATGCTGGGCAAAATTGATTACTGAAACTACGCTTGAATTCCATTTGATCACTCAAGCTCTATTTATCAAGCTTTTCACTTTAGAATACTGATCCAACTTATTTGTAGTTCCTTTAGAAGGATGTAGTAACACTTGATTCATTACTAATGGGTTAACATTACCTTATAGTATGCATTATTAATATTAATTATGAACCTGCATAGTTCTTAGTAGTCTTGAGGTATCGAAAATGGTAGTCACTGATTAGAATTCAACTCAACGCTATACTTACTAATTTGTTAATAAGAGTTTCTTGTTGGTTAATAGTACTAGAATGTTAAAGAATTAGTTCACTTTTAAAAAAACTTTTGCTGATAATTTACTCACCCCCATGTCATCCAAGATGTCCATGTCTTTCTTCAGTCGAAAATAAATTAAGGTTTTTGATGAAAACATTCCAGGATTTTTCTCCATATAATCGACTTCACCGGACCCCAAGCGGTTCAAGGTCCAAATGACAGTTTCAGTGCAGCTTCAAATGGCTTTAAACGATACCAGACGATGAATAAGGGTCTTATCTAGCGAAATGATCGGTCATTTAAAAAATAAATAAAAAAGTTTAAGTTTTATAAGCACAAATGCTCCTGCGCAATTACGTTAGAAAGGTCACGCTTGACGTACGTGGAAATACCGAGTCAGTGTTTACAAATGTGAGGAAGGAGGACCATATGCACATATTCAGATGTCTTTGTGTCAGTTTATCGTTTAAAATGCCCATTTCGTGTGCGTATCCTGGGTGTTTTAATATTAAAAAGGCTAAAATAAAATTTTCGTCAGGACAGAAGCGTGACCTTTTCAACGTAATTGCGTATTACGTGACGTCACCAACGCGCATCACAGAACAGAACAACCGATCGTTTCGCTAGATAAGACCATTATTCATCGTCTGGTATCGTTTAAAGCCCCTTGAAGCAGCACTGAAACTGTCATTTGGACCTTGAACCGTTTGGGGTCCATCGAAGTCCATTATATGGAGAAAAATTCTGGAATCTTTTCATCAAAAACCTTAATTTCTTTTTGACTGAAGAAAGAAAGACATGGACATCTTGGATGACATGGGGGTGAGTAAATCAGCAAAAGTTTTTTTTTAAGTGAACTAATCCTTTAATAGTGCGTTACACATATGTTCCTCTATAGTTATTCATTAATGAAGGAACAGTATTCTAAAGTGTTACTGTAGGCCTTTCTCTTTAAAACGTTTTTTTAATTAAACCACAGTTAAAGGGTTTGTTCACCAAAATTTTTTAATTTCTGTTGTTAATTCACCCTCATGTCATTCCAAACCCGTAAGACCTTCGTTCAGTGATGAGAATACTTTTTGTGTGCAAAAAAACCTCTAGAATAATGACTTTATTCAACAATGTATTTTCTTTCGTGTCAGTCTCCGACGCTGTTCACGTGAGCACCACGACACATGCGTGTGATGCCGACGCAGGAGTCGGACAATTCTGAGCCAGCGTTCTGATAGAACCCGGAAGCACTGCGCTGTGTTTACAATGTGAGACTGACAGGGAAATTAATGACAGAAATTACATTTTTGGGGGAACTAAAAACGAACCCTTTAATAAATCTGCATAATCAAATAACAATGCAAGCATGTCTGTGGGGCAGGAACTTTGGGGCAAATGAGTGACTATGCCTTGGTTGTGAAGAAATGAGTAAACGGTGGAGGAGTGTGTGAATTGATGGGTCAGTGCATCAGCAATGTTTGGCCCATGTGATTTAGATTCAGGATCGACTTTCATGCATTAAATTTCCATTGATTCCTGCTTTCTCATGTCCAACTCTGATAGAATGGCCTTGAAAGACCTTGGGATATTTACCCAGAATCCTCAATGCATGCTTCTAAGGAAAGGCTCCCTGTTGTTTAAAGCTACGATGGCATTATTTCTGCAACAACAGCATCACTTGAATTAGAGGAATTGCTTTGATGGCATAAATACTCTGGTGACAGAATAAACACCAACATGAATAAGGAACCACGGTCTCTAATACATGTGTTCGACGTGTTCAAACCATTTGAAGCACTACATAACTGAGTGCTGATTATCAGAGCTTCTTCCCTACCTGAAGATGTGTGGGCGAACAGTGTCTGTGTGTGTCTCTCTCCCTTTTTTCTCTCTCAGAGGAAAGAACATTGAGGAACATCTGAGCAAATGAACACACAAAGCTGCATATCTTCATCATTTCAGGCATACAAATAAATACATCACACGTACAACATTTAGTCACACCACATGTGCTCCATTTCTGATCCATTTCTCCAACAAGAATCCTCTCATTTTTGGTTGGTCAAGGCTGACTAATTATTGCAATGATCGAAATGATATTAATTATGTTTTATGAGGGGTCCTCAAAGATGAGATCAGACATCTTGCTGACTGCTTGAAGCAAACAGATTTTGATATTATTGTTTTACTGTAAAATATAATGCTTTTTTTTCCTTTTCTTATGGAGAGTTCCTTATTCAGGAGTCCTGAAATCAATATTGACAATATTGTGAGTTACAAAACCAGTCACCATGTCTCTTTTTAATATTTTAAGTGCATTTTAAAGGGGTCATCTGATGTCCATTTTCCACAAGTTGGTATGATTCTTTAGGGTGTTCATGTAAAGTTTGTGATATACTTTGATTAAAATTCCTCAATGGTTGTGTAAAACAACACCCTTTTTACCTCCTCAAAAACAGCTTTGTTCACAGTGACTTGTTTCGGTGCATGTCTCTTTAAATGATAATGAGCAACTGCTCACCCCACCCCTCTCTTCCATGGGGGGTGTCGAATGGCTGAGGGCAGAAATATGCTAATACGGGACAGCGGTACCACGTCAGTGGTAATGGGTGAAGCATGAGCATTATGACATAGTGCTCAGAAAATCCAAATGGATTTTTTCATTGTATGGTGGTTGTGTCCACCCACTGCAAAGACACATTTAAATGCACAGTTTGCACACACCATATAAAAGTGAATTTTGCATCCAATGACCCCTTTAAACCAATATTGTATGCAATTATTTATAATAGGCTACGCCGCTTTAATTGCTGATATCTTTGTTTTATTTAGATATGAATTTCACCATGGATATTTAATGGATCTTAGGGTAGATGCCATATTTAAAATTTTCCAAATGAAAATAAGACATATCTGAGGAAAAAAGGCTAATAAACATGGCTAATCTGGTCGAACATTGCCTAGGCTATATAGTGCCCTCCTTAACCGTATTAAACAAGATTCAGATTAGATTAGATCAAGAGATGAAAATGGCTTGATGAAAAAGTGTGTGTCAAGTAATTAAATATTCATAATAGTAAAAAATGTTAGTGTCATTTTTAAATATGAGGTTATGATCAAACAGCCACAATCAGTCCATTCTTTACCTTCTGTCAGAATCCATATCATTTGTTCTACTATTAGTTCGGGTCTGTCATCCAGCAGACATGTTCCTAGAGAACTGTGATTTGTCTCTTGATCAATATTAACCAAGTCCTGTCGGCTAACAATTCCTGCTTCACCGTCGTTTATTCATATGAGCACAACTGTCTCTTAACGCCCCCTCATTCACCGCCTCTCCAGAACCGCCTCAAAGAATTACGACCAAAAAGCAACAGGGATACAGGTCTAAACTGCAAAGGTAAGGCGAAAAAACATCAGGCATTTACAATTGTATACGACTGGTAACATTTTAAATAGATTCGTTGAGATGTATTTACAGACTACAGAGTATCAGAAATGAATCGTGAAATTCAACGGACGCTGTCTGGTCGGTTTACTGACGTGTGTTGGAAGCTTCAGTCGATTGTTTAGCGATTCATTCGAGTCAGTTTTTGTATCATTTATGTTTAACGAACGTGTTTTATGTTGTTTCTATTCTAAAATGTTTGTGAATATTGTGAAATGTGCAAGTCGTTTCACCAGCGTCTAGATGGCAGATGAGCGCGCTCAAAGGAGACGCGCGCGGACTGAACGCTCCTTCTAGTAACGGTCTCCGGAGAAACATCTGTCAGTCATTTTGATGGCTGGGGGAAATCAGTCATTGGTTTTATGTTGTATCATTCCCTTTAGCACCAAAACAACAAATCATTAATCGAATGAAGGTTGACACTGGCACTGCAATATCACTACGTGTTGCACTAGTGCATGCACTGATTTACAACCAAGGGTTGTGATGTTAATTTACACTTTTACTTGAAAAATGTAGGTGATTTACATGATTTATGCACGTATATTATATAGGCTAATAACAAATGTAAGTCCACATCAGAACCAATGATGCTTATTTAATTCATTCATTTATTCCAAAGACACAATGTCTCCTGGTGCTTATATGGTGCTTATAATAAAAATAAAATAAAAAAGTGTCACTTTTAACTGCTCTAAATGCTTTATATGTGGCGACAGCAATAATGTAAGCAATGTGAACTGCATGTTGAAGCATGGCTGCATGTGAAGTTTAAATTAAATTACTGAAGAGGTTTGTATGTATTCCTGTTACATTGCTGTATGAGATAAGCAAGGTCGAACCATTCCTGCCAGGCTTGAATCCTTTGCAGTCCTAATATCTTTTTTTGGAAAAAATAAAATAGAAATTATCAGACATGACACATGTGAGGATGGCCTGCTGTTTAGTGCCTCAAAGTATTTTATATTATTTCAGTATTTCATATTAGAAATAAAATATTTAAAGTTATCATTGTAATAGTAATAATGATAATATTAAATAATATTAAATAAGCATAATATTTCAGATGAGTGAGAATTTTATTAGGATCTTTACAGAGACTAAAAGTTTTGTGAGCGAAAACTGCATGCATTTTAATTATATTACAATAAAAATTAAAATATATATTTGTAAAAATCTTATATTTATATAGTTACAGGAATAATTGTCCGTAATAATAGTAATAATACTTATTATTATTATTATTATTAATAAATTAATTACATGCATAATATAGTGTGGGAAATTTTCAATAAAAGAGACTGAAAGTTTCGTGCATCTACTATTTTATCAATAAATTTACATTATAAATTAAATGATTGATTTTGGCATAATAACAATAATAGCATTTATAGTAATAATAGTATTATTAATAATTAATTAATGCTTTTTTTTCTTACTATAATTCTATATTAAACCTTTTTTTATACAGTTTTTTTTTTTTTTTTGTCACCAGGGTATATTATACCTATAAAACATTTTGAAATGAATGTAAGTGTGCATGAGAACCTTTCATTTGTATATTCTTGGAGGAATTTAGATTTTTGTGTTAACTTATTTTGTGCCTAAACGTCGCGTAACTTCCTTTCTGTGTGTCTGGCTGTGGATAATTTGTTACCATTTGGGTTCCTGTTTCTGAGAATGAGCAAGAGTGACACAAGACTCTGAACATAACAGAACAGAACTCTAAGTAACTGCCTATTAGAGTCTGAGCTCGTCATGGGGGGAAACGGATCAGCTGTCCTCGCTGTGCATGTCATTACCGCAGCACCACATGGTCAGAAAAGAGTGTTGATCGAAAGCACACACCAGGTGCATTCTGAACATCCATGACAGTCCAGGGTTTGGCAAATCACTAGGTATGTTATGATGAATACCACCCCTGCCCCCCCCCCCCCACAGACACACAGACACACACACACACACACACACTAGCATCACCTCACTCACCAACATCACACACACCATCCTGTTCTGTTCTCGACTTCAGAATGCGCTGTTGCCATGGTGATGGAATGGCGCACACTCTGTCTTGCTTTCTCTCTATTCTCTTTTTCTTTATATATCCCTTGCTCTTCCCGCGGATGTATGGGCGATGTAACTGGATGAAACTGCTCGTTCACTGCTCGTCTGGATGAAATGCACGTAAACCGTACTGGTGTCATGATAATGATCATTTAATGGCACTAACACACTCTCGAGCTGTTGTTTTTCTCCAGCATGTACCTTAAACATGTTCTGTCTCTCTATTCTCTTTTTTTTTTTTTTTTCTCCTCAGGAGGAGAAGCAGTTGGATTCCTGCCATGAAATCTCTCTAAGAGGAGAAAAGCAGCGAAACCTAGAAATTCTACACCCACCCACGGGCAGGAGACAGGGGGAGAGAGAAAGAAAGAAAGAAAGAAAGAGAGAGAGAGAGAGCGAGAGTGAGCAGAGGGGTGCGTGAAAGAGGGGGGAAAGAAAAAGCGAGGGATAACAGTCGATGGATGCTGCTTGGGCGTTCTGGTCGGCACAATATTCAGTGACAAGGATTGGAGAGCTGCAGGGATGGATGGGAAGGGAAGACACATTCCTCCAGGTAATCGGATCTCATTAATGGCCGCCAGTGCTGTGCTGAGACCACCGTGTCTAATGCTTGTCATCATGTTTAGTGAAATGCTCTTGAGTGAGTCTCAATGTGTTCCACTGTATGACAGCATCTTTTTCAGCTTACTGTTGTCTTATCATGAAACTTTTTTGCAGACATCTTAAGATGTTCCAAAAGAGTTCATAGTTCATGCATTATGCTTGGTTTGAGTCCACTGTGTCTTTTAATACTCAGCTCTCTATCTGGAATTCTCAATTGGTCAATTGTGGAGCAGTGAAATATTTTTGTTTAATGGCCGCTAAATTGTGTAGTTCACCGGTTTCCATGGTAACATACCGGTGCTACTTTCAGATCACGAAGACATGTTATATTGTACTGAAACATTATTTATATATATATATATATATATATATATATATATATATATATATATATATATATATATGTATACCGTAAAACTTCAAATAATAGCCCAGGCTTTTATTTTCCCAAATCGCCGAACTGCACCGGCTTGTATTTGAGACAGGTTTTAGTATTGAGATGTTGTTCATTGAGTGTAGGCCTAAAGATAGCGATCCAAATAGCATAGGCTGATAGACGGAAAGCATGACAGTAGGAGGTTACCACATTATATTACGTTTTATTTATAATTCGAATGTGTTTAACAAATCAGTTCATGTAAGAATTAAGGGGGTCGCACACCGGACTAGAAGCGCAGCACTGCGCCGCGTCGTGTCTAGGACAACTCGAGGTATCGCACACCGGACACGCACTTTCTCAGTTTATGGCCAGCAATATTGTAATGTTTAAGGACATTATGAAATTACAATCATAACATAGTACAGACATTATCTTACTGTACAATTAAATACAATCGTTGCTAAGTCTGTAGTCTGAACACTTTACCTCAGACCGTCCGTTAACTGAATGAATTTAGAATATCATTATATCTCGAGTTGTCATAGACGCGACGCATTGTGTTACAGGTAGGCCTACATATTCATCGAGCCTATGAACTTGTTGCCCGAAACATATCAACAAGAAAGAATGAAGGCTACACTGTAAAACAACTGCAATCATGTGATACAAAATGACCCTATTCATCACTATCATCATCACCGCGATCCTCAACTACATGTTCATTGGCGAATTCCTCCTCCTCGTCGCTCTCCTCCACTTCTCCCTCTCCGGCCTCCGCTAACTCTCCCTGCCTTGCTTGCGCTAACAGTTCCCGCCCAGATGTGCAGGCTCTCTTCCGTGCGCAATGTGCACCATAGAACTGTCTTAAACAGACGATCTGATGGGTTTTAGAAGATTAAATACAACCCAAAACTAAATTACAGACCAGGCCTCTATTTGAGAAGGGCCTTTATTTATCCAAACCTGTCGCCACACCAGGCGAGTAAAAGAGACCGGCGTCTATTTGGGACTCGGCTATTATTTGAAGTTTTACGGTATGTGTGTGTGTATATATGTGTTTGTGTGTGTATATATATATATATATATATATATATATATTCAAACTTTTTAATATTTTGATTCATTAACGGCATGATGTGCGTAGCCTACACTGTAATTTTCTTTTCGCTTGAGAGTTCATTTACGTGTGGTGACAATGGCGAATGCACAAAGTTCATTATTACACTTTTTCAAGAAATCACGGAAAGATGAGCAAGAAGGAGAAAAAGTGGCATCTACATCTGAACCTACTTCACCTTTCCACGAGGAGGCAGCGAGTGAAGCGGCACCAGAGGTTTCTCATTTCCAGGACATGCATTTCATCACTGGACTGTAGTAGTGAGAATTCCACGACACAAATCGGCGAAAACAACTTAAACAGCGAAAACAAGTTAAAATACTGTGTTATGGTTATACAGATAAAAGCAAGCCATCATTCAAAACTGTAAAGGGTCTAATTTGATCTGTGTACCCTCACAATAAAAACAAAACATTGTAAAATAAAGAAAAACAGGATGCGCTTTCTGCCGTCTCAGTTTCCTTTCCATGAATTTTGTGGAGCGCGTCACAAAAATGAATCGAAACTCAGCATAGAGGCTACTAGCAAGCTCTTGCGTGTCATCTGAATTCTTCTGCTCTTTTTCCTGTTTTGATGGTTAACAAACAGCATTAACACACACGCCCCCTTCTGGATTGGAGTGTGGATCGCCTGTAACCAACTGTATTCGTCGTCTAACTGTATGTACTGAATCGTGACGTCCGCACCATGATATAGACTGTATATATATATATATAGTGCCGAGTTTTGTTCTGCACTGTAACAAAACAAACGTCAAGCTAATCTAATAAAAAATATATATTTGTAAAAATGTTGAAAAGATGGGCATTTATTTTCATGCTTGGTTCATTATGTTATTTCGTAATGGTGTCATTAAACCTCTCCAACAAATACCTAATAGACTTAAGGGCTGTTTACACGACACCATTTTCAACTAAAAACGTAAAACGTTTTATGCTTTTTGGCCGTTCGTTTACACTACAACAGCGTTTTGGGTGCCTGAAAACGCAAACTTTTTAAAAACTTTTTCAAAGTGCAATTTTTTGGAAACGGTCTCCGTGTAAACTACACAAACGCGAATCTCTGAAGATGATGAAGTCATGCACATGTGGATTACGTGGTCAGTCTATACTTTTTCATCGCCATCTAATGGCCTGGCAGCAGAATACAGGGTTTTTAGTTGTTTTCGCGGATCCGTGTGAATGGGGATCGTTTTGACAATGGCGTTGTCTGTATGCGGATAACTTAAGGAAAAACTTCTCCGTTGTCGTGTAAACGTACCCTTAATATGTCGATGAACACATTTTTTTTCATTTTAAACAAAAAAAGACGATTTGATAGTATGTAGTTAAGAAATGTACATTCACTCTTATTATTATCATTGTTACTGAAATAAGCATTGTATTAAACATAAAATATCGTTCACATGATTGTACTCATACTTAATATAGCAATGTATGGGATCTTTTTCAGATTTTTTTTTCAGTAGACATGCAGTCAGCTGACATATTGAGCTTTATTAATAACAAACAATCTAATCTTCAACAAGAAAGCAATGGACCGTAGCCCTAAATATGTTTTGTCCATAGCAACATGCTTGAATTGCTCCATATAAAAGATCTATCCATGCAAAGAAATCTCAATTACAACTGTCTCGTGACTGTTCACAATAGCTGCCTGGCAACTATACATTCCCAATGGGACTAGCAGTTTGGTTATGATCTAAAAGATATGACCTTTCTGGCCTCTGCATTGTATTGTGATATTTGGCTCTTAAGGTTTTTTATGTTATATTCTGAAATGGGCACAGTGATGAAAATTTGTGCATCTGGGTTCAAAATGTCCTCATCAGTTGATCTTCCAACACTTCAGCAGGATCACACACTCATCTCATCTACTTCTTCCTGTAACCTTGGGCTCCGATTACAATCTTTCTTTATGCTTTTATTCATACCCATCTTTTTAATGGTTTCCACTTCACTCAGGTTCCTGTTCACACTCTCTTATCCCCTCGTTTGACCACAGCTGTGTTTTTGTTTATGACTCCAGCCATGGTGTGGTGTGAGCGGGGAATCCAGGTGCTTCTCACCACTGTGGGAGCATTCGCAGCCTTCGCCTTGATGACCGTGGCCATTGGCACGGACTACTGGCTGTATGCTCGGGCCTTTATCTGCAACAGCACTGCCAACTCCTCTCAGGATGACCCACACAACAAGGACAAGAAGGATCCTGGAGCTCTCACCCACTCCGGCCTCTGGAGGATTTGCTGCCTGGAAGGTAAGTGAACAGCTGTGTTTGTGTGTGGGGGCGAAGGTATGGATTGGGTCATGTGTGGATGTATGTGAGGGGGAAATGATGCATGAAGGAGGTCCCCACCTGCAGTTTGCATAAGTGATTAATGAAGGGAAAATGGTTGGATTTGAGCTTGTGTTATACAGTCTGGATGGTCTAACATTTCATTTTTTTGCAGCTCTGTTTTGATCAGTGCCACATATTATTTGCAGGGCAAGTTCAAGTGCTCTAGTGCAATGTTTTTATTTATGCAATTTTATTTATTTTCATAACTGAACCACATGTTTGGGGTCATTAACTTTTCCGTCTTTCCATGTGTTCACTGCTATACAGTAGGAGGCGATATTACGCATCTTCTGAAAGAGTAAAGAATCTCTGGATCAAAACACAGGAAAAATAGGAGCAGAAACAAGCGATAAAAACATTGGCATTTTCTCTGAAACTTCGAGAAACCCACATTCAAGTGTTGATGAAAAATAATGGATGAAGCTAAAATAAAACTTTTGTTGTTGTTGTTTAAAAGCAGAGAATCTCTTCTTTTTTTCTTTTTCTTTTTTTTACATTACTGCATGTTCAGATATTCATATAACAAAATATTCTGGGGGCCATGAAATTTTTGTAAAAATGATCAAAAAACGCTGGCGGCTGGCAACTTTTTTACAAAACGCTGTTAAGTTTGTTTGATGTTTTAGAAAGAAGTCTCTTATGCTCATGAAGGCTACATTTATTTGATACAAAATACAGTAAAAACACTAACAGTAATATTGTGAACTATTATTACAATTTAAAATAACTATTACTGTTTTAGTATATTTTAAAATGTCATTTATTCCTGTGATGACAAAGCTTAATTTTCAGCATCATTACACCAGTCTTCAGTGTCACATGATCCTTGAGGAATCGGTCTAATATGCTGATTTGGTGCTCAAGAAACAATTATTATCATTATCAATGCTGTAAAGAGTGTTAATAAAGGCTTTTTCACAAAGTAGTAAGGCCTTGAATGCCTTATTACTTTTACAAAACGGCTACAACATTACTTTTATTGGTGTAACCTAAAGCAGGTTGATTCAATCATATTAAAGGGGCTGTATGTAGTTTTTAGCGGCCTCTAGCAGTGAAGTGTCAGATTGCAACCAATTTTTACAAGAGCGCTCGTGCTCGTGCTCAAACTCATAGACAATACCGTCTATTACGCAAATATCCGAGCTCGTTGGAACCATCTAGTCGAGCTGAAAGATATTCGCGGAGATATTAGCCGAAAACCATCGGGCGCGCTGCAAAATTGCGGACGCCGGTGACGTCACGATCTCAGAAGAAAATCGCTCGTATCTCTGGAACGCGAAGACCCAGAGAGCTCAAATTCGGGGGAGGAGGTCCCAGGGGGACCCTTGCCCGAACGCTAGAGTTGTTGATCTACCTGATCGCCGTTCGCTGGGACCCCCGATTTCGAACGGCTATAACTCGGGGACCCGGGCGAGTTGGACCTCAGGAGTGGGCTCGTTCGAAAGGCACCGTCCAGCACTACGAATGATTTGAGTCTTGGGAATAATGATCAAAGATTGACCGAGATATAAGCCAAAAAATGTGCGCCTTTGACCGCACGTAACTCCCTGACCGTCTACAATAGACTGTATATAAAAGGAGAGAGGCTCGGGAGTGCGCATGCACGTCACATCCGATGGATTTTGCGGTAAATCCAACCTGGAGCCTTCACATAGAAATAGGAATACTGGCCTTCAGAGGTAATAGCAAAACCCGACAAGTTGTAATGTGTGATTACAACCCCTTCACACACAGGCAATAAAAAAAGGATTCATTTTAGTAGAAAAGTTACATATAGCACCTTTAAATAAATATATATATTTATTACATGGCTTGGTTGAGTTCTAATGTAGAATGCGGTCTGTTATTTCTTGATAACAGACCGCTGCTAAGTATAACCAAAGTCCTTTTAGGCAAGTCATGCCACTCGGCCGCCATCTAGCTATTTCGTACTAACAAGACCAGGCTCCTTTCTAAATGAATGGGCTGAGAGGCAGAACTGCACTTTCACTGGTCACCGGGACATAAAAACTGCATATAGAAACAGCAGTAAAATATGATCAAAATCGCTGGAAAAATTTTATGACTGCTCCAAATTAAGGTTTAAAACGCCTTTTCCCCCACAGGTTATACTTTTACTAAGCATGCACAAGGGTTCTCGTCTCCGCTGTCACAAACCTCAACTGTGCGCATGCGTCAGTGGAACCAGACAATAGGCTTAAATATTTCCCGGCTTGTCTGTTAAAAGCAGACGATTGGCTTTCCAGCGGTAGGGGCGGGACATGTGCATACAACCATAGACATACATAGACGCCCTATTGGCCGCTGGAGCGCACGTCAACGGCGCCGCCATATTGGGGATGGCAACTTTCCCATACCTCTCATACCGGGAATTGAGAAAAATGCCTGTTTCGTGTTCTGCTTGGGGCTGTACACATCGCCACACAATTAAAAACAGGTCCCCAATTGTCCCTCCCTAACATTTCGTCTACCTTTTATTCGTTGTCAATACATTTTCGTCATTTAATTAAAATGGGTTTCATTTAGTTATCGTCTCGTTTTCCTCTGTGAAAAAAAATTATAAACGAAAATAACACGGGCCCCTTTCATTTACTGTTCATTGTGGTTTGGATTTTTCAAGGAATTTGTCAATCATTTCATGAGGAACATATGGGCTGTTGTGACTGGTGTTGTAAAATTGTGCTCTGTATGAAAACGGGAGTTATCCCCAAGTTATTGGGGTAAATAAATAGCCCATTTGACAGATATAAGCTCTATGACGAAATTGTTTAAATTATAAACCGAACCATAAGCATTATTTTGTTGTACATTATTCAACACACCGTTTTAGTTTAGGCTATAAAGATATTAAAAACTAGAAACTAACTATTTAGTTCCCTTAACCGCTTTTGAATTGGATGAAACCAGAGAGAATGTCTAATAGGAAATGTTAGGGAGGGACAATTGGGGAAGAGATCCAGATTTGCGTTTGTGGAAGATGCGCACATTTGAATTGTAACGGGCGGATACCCGGCGGGACAGGAGTGGGCATGCGCTTTTAATGCATGTCTCATAAATCGTTAAAAATGTAAACGTCTGAGAGAAAGAGAAGAGCAAACATATGGATAGATCTGAATAAGAGTGACGACGCGAAAGAGCTTTATTCGGTATTTTTTCACGCACACACACACCCGACCCGACGCGTGCAGCCCTGCACATAGACAGCTATACAGCGGGCGAGGACTGAACTGAGCTCTCTTTCGCGCCTGATGGACAAATACACACAACATTATGTCTAAATGTCCGTTTTGGAGAGTATTCACGTGTAGACTAGCATAAGACTAGCATGTAGTCTTTACAGAACTTTACAGACTCTGATGTGCATCACAGTGCAATGGATCTGCACACTCGGTCTAAACCTAATGCCGTCTAGTAGGCTATTTAACAACAAAATAAAAAGAGAAAAGCATTCACTGCTCTTTAATAGCTTTAATAAGGAGTCATTATATTTAATTTATCAAATATTTCTCCTTGAAAGAATAAAGAATAATGTAGCATATGTAAGTTAAAGACTGCATAATCATTCATTGAAGAAAAAAGAGACTTCTATTGAGAATGAGGAGATGTCGTCACGACACAGCGCCCCGCCCCCAGAGACCGCGTCTCCTCCCCTTTCCGCCATTTTGGGAGGATACCCGCCAGCACCGTTCATTGTTTGTATTGGTAGTAGAGGAGGTTGTCGCACTGACTAAATATATATAGTGTAATAACTGATGCCTAAAACCAAGTAATTAACTATTTCCATATAAGTACAAGGTGGTAAAGAGTCTAACGTTAGGTCTCTGTTCCATGATTCAGCTCAGCCCCGGTTCTACGGGGGTGCTTGAGCTCAAACAAAAGTAAAAGCACCCTCAGATTAAATTTTTATTAGCACACATGTAGCTAAACGAGATATTGCCGACAATTAAGAAACAGACAGATTTCACACTCATACATATATAATACACTAAATAAATCCATTAACGCGAATTATTTTACAGAAATTATTTTATTATGCTTTCATGTGTAATGCATTGGATTGGTTGTGTCCTTTCGCGATCGTGATACGCATAGGTGAAACGGTCTCTTTATTTGCCACTTTGTGTGTGCGTCCCGCTCAGGAAATTCGTTAGCTGACTTTCTGAGACGGGGCTGCCTTTAGGTAGCCTAAAAATATGAATTGTCCATTTTTAATCATGTATACGAAATTGGCTCAAGTAAGTTCAAACCTCTACATCACAAGGCTAAATGACACCGCCTGCCGATGACAGCAGCGAACTCCGCCCTACAACTTCACTCTCACCGCATGACACCCATTCAAACACCGGCGATAAATCCCAGCAAGTGCAGCCGCCGAGAGTGACCAGCATTTGACTGTCTTAATGAGTGAGTCATTTGATCTTTAAATAAGCTGTTTCGTTTAAAAGGACTGATTCATTGTCGTCAGAAATTAAATGTCTAAAATGTAGTCAGTTTCAGCTTCAATACTTCACACATTTGCAATACTGCTGATATTTGGGGGAAAAGGAATGTGTAACATTTCTTAACTATATCTATAAATGCAAAGCACAAAAACTCGTACAGGGACATAGGCTACTCGATCATGCAGATCGCATATCGTTTAACATAACAGGCTTAACAGCAATTACAATATTGTCGTAGACAGGTATCGCTCAGCCCTATTTTGAGCACCCTCACTATTTTCAGAAGCACCCTCAGTGATTTGGTTCTAGAACCGGGCCTTATTCAGCTGCAGGCAGCTCGTATGGGTCAATGTTTTTAATATCAGCCAATTTCTCTAAATACCTCTGTTTGGCATTGGTAGTAAGTTTCTCCCTGTAAGGAGCCTTTTCTTTTGCCGCATTCTTCTCCATTTCTTCTTATTATTTATATAATTTCTCGTTATTTCCAAGGGGGTAATCCATCGACCGGAAGTTGAAGCCTCGCGGGAGCCGCCATCTTGTAGCAGAACTTCACTTGCGTTAGCATTCCCATTGACTCCCATTCATTTTCGCGTCACTTTGACAGCGAATAACTTTACATCTGAGGCGTTTAAAGACTCCATTTGTCCATTATTTATTTCTAAAGAAACACGACAATGTATAAAGGGCCCCATTACCTTCTATGTTACATTATGGCCCTGTAGAAACAGTTTTTGTAAAAATAGGCTAACGATTGCGTCATAACCACTCAACGCTCTGTCGCACAGTAGAGAAATTACCGTACAGACAGTAGGAGAAGCTCACAGGCAATCAATGCATTAACTTAAAATGCCGTACTGGCGTTACATTTTAAAATAAATACTATACAAATTACTTACTCCTGCTCACTCACGCCAAAGAACTCTTTGCTCAAGCTCGCCGTCTCTGCAAGATCAACGTTGGCAGTTTTCACGCACAGCTACTAGAATATTTACATCTGTCAGACGGGGTGCTCACGTCATCAAGCTTAGTTTGAGTCGGTTTGAGTCTGCGCGTCAGGAGCGGAAGTGCTAAAAAATCGCAAAAAATGGGCTTCAACCGTCTCAACTGAGTTCCAATGAGATGGCTCTGTCCACTTCTTATACTGTCTATGGTTATTTCTATCCGTTGCCCCTGGTAACCGATAGCGTATCCTCCCAAAATGGTGGACGGGCTCAATTCGTCACGTGACAGCAAGCTACCGTGACGCATGTCCTCATTCTCAATAGGAGAAGTGTTTTTATTTAATTTTAAGATATTATTGTATGTCACAGTGCTAAATCTGTGTCTGTATTTCATGCTCAAACTTTAAAAAATACTTTAAAGAACACTGTTTTCTTTGTTTCCAATTATTTCCAGCCATAATGCTGTAGTTGTGCTAACGGTAAAGCCGTTGGTTCAGTCCAAAATGGCGGCAGTGCTACAGCAGCGCTATCTAGCGACTGTTATCAAAACTGCAACGGAGTTTCGCCTCTTGTTACTTCTATACTCTTTGCTCTGGTATAACACACCGTTGCCATGAAAAACAGGGCGTTGCTATGGACGCAGGATTCTAACTGTAGAGACGGAACAGACTATTTTCTTTAGCGGAAGCAATACAAATTGTTTTTGAATCAATAAACTCCTTTTTAAATCAATATTTTATGTCAAATTATTGATTTATTTGGTAGGTAGCCATGTAATAAGCGGGATAATGTATAGCGAGGCGGTTGTTATAGCGAATACAACCCCTTCAGGCTTGCCCCAACATATGTATATATATATGTATGTATGTATCCCTTACATATAAATATATATATATATTTTTTTGTATCAGGATAATTTTACATGCTTTTGATATAGTGCTGTGCTACAAAACCAGTTAGAACCCTAACACAAACTGATTTCACTGTCTAGCTTTAGGTAAGGTAAGCCTTCATGGTAAGCATTGTCTCCAGATCCATTTAGCCACTGGGCTCTGCAATGCGGGGTATTCACGTTAAGCCAGTTGTTTAACAGTACACAGTACCTCCTTTGCTCTAGCCAGGTCTCAAGAGACAGGTTTTTAACAAACATGGGCTGTATTTTTTTCCACATTTGCATTAGAAACCTGAAGAGTATACATGTCAATGGCTATGATTATGTGATGAGTCATCACAGGTCAAAGGTGCCTGCAGTGCTCTCATTGCATTTGCAGAATAATCAAACCAGACAAAAACAGTCATTTTGACTTATTATATTGCTCACTTTTGTTCTCTGCTTTATAGCGTAAAACTAGTATGCTTTTTGAGGGAAATGTTTATTAATAGGGTTTATTACAAAATTACATTGTCCACTTTTTGTTATTATTATTATTATTAAGTTATATTTTTGGATATTTTTACCTTTGGATTGGACACTCAAGGAGAAACAGGGACTGTGGAAAGGACCACAAGCCGGGACTCAAACTCAGGTTGCCGAAGCATTACTGTGCTATGTGTCAGAGCGCTACCCCCACATGTCTATGGTTCCGATTTTCATCATATTTGTTTTAATATTTTTATTTTGTATGTGTACGCACAGGAGAACTTCTCACGAAAAATCTCTGCCTAATTCACAACACATGCGTACGCACATGAATTTGTTCTTAACCTCGTTCTAATGTTAGTGAACTTGGAGTAGTCTCAGGTGGCTTTTCCACTGGGCTCGTTTGCTGCGGTCCGAACCCGAACGCGATTGTTCCCGGCGTCCCCCGCAGCGTTGGTCTGGTTTCACACTCAACTTGATTCTATCGAACCCTGGTGCATTTGCGTGCATCTTACGTCATCGCAAACGTGCACGGCGCATGATAGAAAACAGAACGTGGGTCAATATCATAGACAGTATAAGAAGTGGACAGAGCCATCTCATTGGAACTCAGTTGAGACAGTTGAAGCCCATTTTTAGCGATTTTTTAGCACTTCCGTTCCTGACGCGCAGACTCAAACCGACTCAAACTAAGCTTGATGACGTGAGCACCCTGTCTGACAGATGTAAATATTCTAGTAGCTGTGCGTGAAAACTGCCAATGTTGATCTTGCAGAGACGGCGAGCTTGAGCAAAGAGTTCTTTGGCGTGAGTGAGCAGGAGTAAGTCATTTGTATAGTATTTATTTTAAAATACGCCATATTAAGTTAATGCATTAATTGCCTGTGAGCTTCTCCTACTGTCTGTACGGTAATTTCTCTACTGTGCGACAGAGCGTCGAGTGGTTATGACGCAATCGTTAGCCTATTTTTACAAAAACTGTTTCTACGGGGCCATAATGTAACAAGGTAATGGAGCCCTTTATACATTGTCGTGTTTCTTTAGAAATAAATAATGGACAAATGGAGTCTTTAAACGCCTCATATGTAAAGTTATTCGCTGTCAAAGTGACGCGAAAATGAATGGGAGTCAATGGGAATGCTAACGCAAGTGAAGTTCTGCTACAAGATGGCGGCTCCCGCGAGGCTTCAACTTCCGGTCGATGGATTACCCCCTTGGGTCAATATATAGTATTTTTTTTAATTAAAGCTACAGTCTGCAGTTTTTCCTCTTTGTCACCATCTCTGTTCGAAATCTGCAATTGCAGTTATTTGCGGAATTATCATCTTTACGTGGGTTGAAAATCGGCATGAAACAGCGCGGATGAACACAATGTTTTGAGGCGAGTGCTGCTGTCAATCACCGTGCTGTGTGTATACTGTCATTCAGAATATCAGATTCACTTTTTGAAAGTTTGACCAACATAAGAATTTTCACCGGAAAATATCTTCTGAACAAGTAAGTAACATCCATTTTTGTTCTGATCGACTAAGGGAGAAAAAGCATTCGACATGTTAAGCGATGGTTAGATTTAATCGACGCGATTTACAGCAACCGTGCAAATTATAGCCTAAGTTACTTTGTTCTCAAATTGTTCATGTTAACAACATCAGCATTGCGTGACTAACGTTGCATTTAATGTGTTTTATGGTTACCTGTGTAGTTCAGAATTCATATTCTCCATAATAGCTAAACGAGAAAGGCACAACAAGGAAACTCCATAACTGTGTGAATTAAGAAAACGTACTGTTACACGATTGAACTATTGAAATGTCTTACTTGTTCAGCAGAAAAAAAGCCGTCTCTTCTTCCGTTTTGAACCCGTTCAAAACACGGAGTTCACGTACCTTCGATGTTTATCCTTGTGTTCGCATGAGACGGTTAATTTCTTTCTCTTTCCCTAGCCACCTTAAATCCGAAGTAACGATTCTTTTGGGTTTTATAACTGGTGAATCTCCAGTTGACACTGATGATTGTTGTTTGGATCTTTTTGGATCCGCCATAAGTTTAATTATGTAAAGTGCTGCGAGAAAAGCCTATACATCTCTACATCTCCTCACGTGCAGTATAGCCGAAACTCCTTCTTTATGTGTACGGATGTGACGTAATGACCCAAAGACATGCTCGAATTTCCCGCGTAAAACCCACCAGTACCACTGGAATTAAAATCATTATTACAAGCTAACCGTTTTGAATCTAGCTATGGCAAGCAGATAGTTTTGAACACTGGATGAAGATGTTTTTTTATTTATATTTTTTAACTTTTTAACTAATTTAAAAAAAAAATTTTACTTAAAAAAGTTACGGACAGCAGCTTTAATTATGTGATATTATGCGCAGCTGAGTGAACAATACAGGTTTACTGTGTGTTTGTCACATAAGCTAGCTTTCTGCTGCTTGCAAACGGACTCTTTTGAGGAAACAGTAGATTTCAAAATGTGTTGCCCTGATTCCACGCGATATGCGCGAATACAATGCAGGCTCAGTGTATCCAAGGTAAATCAACAACACTATCATCCCTTACATGTGTTTTATTTAACTAAATACATCACAATCAGCTAAAACACATGCGCAGGTCACTTTACTTCCTGAACAAGTGCGCACCCGAGTCCGTGTTGCTTGCACATTCACGCGAGCCGCGGCACGGTTCGGGATCAACCGAACTCAGACCACCTTCTCCAGGTAGTCTCGGGTTCGGTTCCCCAGTGCGCACCCGGGTCCCATGACAGCGTTCACATTATCGCTTTTTCATGCAAACCGTGCCCCATTCCGAACTAAACTGCCAGTGTGAGGGTGCTTTCACATCTGTAGTTCGGTTCATTTGGTCCGGACCAAGGGAGAAAAATTATACTTTGTAGCATTTTTCAGGCGTTTTGGTTCCTTTTCACACCACACTGATTGCTCTGGTGCGAATCAGTTGATGAAACGAACCAAAATGCAGTCACGTGACAACATCCACATCACTCGTTGGCCAGATGGGTCTTGAACATATTTTCATAACTGCACTTCGATTGTCAGAATTAACGTGCGGGAAAATTCCAACAGAACTCCCGGAATTAAACAAAGAGGAGGAAAATCCGTCAGACAACACGCTGCTTTTTACTATTCAGAGACGACTGCGTGGGCTGATTGTATCCCTAGTCATAGTTTATTAAATAGTTTGTCTACACCACTTTAGGCAAACAATAACATTTGAGAATGAAGCGAGGCTGCGGCTTGAAAATACTGTTTTATGCAATGCACGCAGCGAGTCACTTCAGGAGGAGGCGTCGCGTGCATTAATGTTGCTAAACAGTGACATAATGCACAGCGCGGCTGACTACGGCAGCTGGCTTAGTCCAAAAATGCGCAGTTCTTTGGGAGTTGGGTCTGTTCGGGGTCGGATCACGTTCTCACCACAAACGAACAACTCCAGAGTTCGTTTGAAAGCGTACCGAGACCTCCTCGGAGAGGACTCGGTACGCTTGTTTGGTCCGCTTTTGGTGCGCACCCGAGTGCGATTGCTGCATTCACACCTGCCCAAACGAACCGCACCAAGGGGGAAAACGAACTCTAGTGCGATTCAACCGAACTAAATGAGGCAGGTGTGAAAGCACCTCACACTGGCAGTTTAGTTCGGAATGGGGCACGTTTTCTATCATGTGGCTTGCACGTTTGCGATGACGTAAGATGCACGCAAACGCACCAGATAGAATCAACTTGAGTGTGAAACCAGACCAACGCTGTGGGGGGCGCCGGGAACAATCGCGCTCGGGCTCGGACCGCAGCAAACGAGCCCTGTGTAAAAGCACCCTGAAAGCCCCCTAAATGAGCGGCCATGTGCAGGTCAGTCATTTGCATAAAACATGCCCAAATCATTTCCATATAAGGGCTTTCCGCACAACCTTTCCTTCACAGCCTTTCGTCGCTCTCTGCAGTAATTTTATACAGACCCACATTACAGACCTCTGATTGGCCAGCTGTACATACACGTAAATCTGCATTATTCAGAGAAATAACGGGGTCCGTTGGGTCGGATTGGTTTCTCACCTCAACTGAACCACCCCAGAGTTCGTTATCAATCGGGCCAAAATCATCTCGTTCAGGTGATCTCTGCTGGACCATCTGAACTAAGGGTTCCAAGACAAATGCACCTAACGAGCCAGGAGTGAAAATGATAACCTTGAAGACAGCAAGCACTGGAAGACACTGGGAATATGCAGTGCACCAACATGTTGTCTAAAATGAATGGTTTAAATCACACGAGAGAGAGAGAGAGCGCCACATGACGCCTTTGACCTGGGCTGACTCATAGCCATTGACATCTACTCTGAATCCATTTAGAATAAAACACCTCACCGACTGTTTGACTGAACTCTATTTAGACCCCTTTTTTTCTTTTGGCCTTTTGTCAATTTTTATTTAAAGTGCTACTTTATTTCAGAAACCAGAAAATATGGTGACACTTTTGAAGAATCTCTTTCTCTCATTCTCATTAGGATTGAAGAGAGGAGTGTGTTCCCAGATTAATCATTTCCCAGATGATGCTGATTATGACCAGGATGCTGCAGAGTACCTTTTACGTGAGTCAAGATTGTTTGTTTGTGCATGTTTTTGCCACATAAGATGATGTTTGCATTCTGAATATAGGGGTACACCAGTGATGTAGTGGTGCCTGGAGAAGTGGGTATACTCTTAATCTATGCCCCCAATATTTTTTTTAAGCGTCCCAGCAAAGGATGAACGCTCTGTGTTATAAACAGTGACATGTAAGACTAGTCTTGCATATTAGTATTGCATATGCAAGACTATATAATATAGAATAGAATTAATAGAATAGAACATAGAATTACTAGTATTCTTGCATATCAGGGCCATACACAGGGTTTTATAAATACAGAGTTCCCATAAATTAGAAAATTTTGATTTTCCTGATCTCGAGATGAGCATTTTAAGGTGTTTTGAAGGCCAAAAAAAATGGACAACTGTAGCTTTAAAAGTATGTTGGTGGGCAGTAGCATGAAGTATTTGATCAGATTCTTAAACATGAGAATCAGTTTAAATGTCTGAATGGCCTTGAATAAGAACTGATTCAAGGATTATTTTGCATAGCCTAGATGTTACATTTCAACAAACACCAATGCAATCCTTCTGTGTCCAGAGGCACATGACCATCAATGAGCATCAAAGATCAGTTTCAGCTACTTTTTCTTTCCTAAATTAATCAATGTTTTTGGACTAATCTGATAATTTAATCAATGGTTCAATTGCTCACTCATAAAGATAGTCACTTGTCGCCACCTTCTGGCTTAATGATGCAAGTTGCGCAAACACAGACAAGCGGAGTGATACAAACAACACATTCGAGGTAACGTTATACAAATATATTTATACAATAAAAATGTCAATATATTTATAATAGGGTGCTTGTGTTGTTAAATTGAGCTTATAATTTCCACTGTCTTTCAAACTGTCTCAAACTGATTATTTCTGTCGTTCATTTAAAACTAATATAGAAAAAAAAAAAAGCTGTTTATTTTAGCTACTTGGATATTATCCCGCACTGTATGATCGTTAACTGAAGTGAATTCGCGCTTCTGTGAACAAAAATCTCGCTTGCTTTGATTGGTCTCAAACATTTTGATATTGACGAGCGGGTGTTTGAGTGCTGAAGCAGCTCAGAGGAGGTCCGTTACGTTATCGTCGCGATGGGCGAATCATTGCAGCACCAAATTAGAGTTAATATTAGGTAATTATTTTACTATCATTATATAGGCTACACTAAAAAAAAACTACCCTTACTGGGTGTTTTTTGTTCACATGAGATTGGATAAGCTACTAAATGATGCGCGTCAGAGGGGATTTAGAAGTGGGTATACGCAATGCCGACTGAAAAAGAAGTGGGTATACGCCGTATACCTGCGTATACCCTGCACTACACCACTGGGGTACACTGTAAACCTGAATAAGTTGGCAAAACTCTTTTGGTAATCAGTCACATCACATTTTTTTAAGTTAAGAATTTTAAAGTTTAAGTAAGCAGAACTTGCAGATTTTTATTTTGTACTCATGCATTTTAATTGCTCTTAACTTGAAATATTTGAGTAAGTGATAATGTACTCATGTACATTAAATGTACATCAAATCTACATGTACATTAAATGATCATGTACTCAACTTAAATATTTTTTGTAACTAATTCAATAATGCTACTGTGCTAATTGGTAACACAATACTTTGATAGCATTAGCATAGTATAACTCTTTCTAAATGAGTACAACAGTATAAAACATTTAACATATATCTGTTCTCAAACTAAGCTCATGCTTCACTCGTCACACGATGCACCCCCCCCCCCCCCCCCCCCCAAACAAATTACTGTATAACAGAAACTCTTCTAAACTTGCATAACAAAACATTAAAACACAACTAAATCTCCCACTTAACATTAATCTTGCACACAAAAAAAAATGATATTACAATTAATTTTATCATTTACTCTCCCTTTTGAGTATCATAGCAAAGCCTGCTCGGAAATAGAAATCCCTGCCCAGTTTCAGTTCAATTTAAGTTTGTCTAAATTAAATTAAACAGGTTAATAAAACTCATAACAATTAAACTATTCAGATTTCTTAAAATGTGTCAGTTGTGTGCACTCAAAAGAAAAAGAAAGTTGTAAGTACTCATAAAAGTTCATTTTATTGAACCAATTTGTTTAATTTGAGTTGGCTCTACTCAAACCAATTAATTAATGTGAGAGTTAGAGTTTACAGTGATTGGGAATACAATAAATTTGAACATTCATTTGTGCCATTTTTTTTTCTCTTCTCAGGTGTAGTCAGGGCCTCCAGTATATTTCCTATCCTCAGTGCCATATTATTGCTGCTAGGTGGAGTTTGTGTGGCATCTAGTCGGTTCTACAAGACCAAAAGACACATCATTTTGGGAGCAGGCATTTTGTTTGTAGTGGCAGGTAACATTTCTCATTATGACACATATAGCATCCTAATTTAGAAATGTGTGTGTCGGATTTCTACGGAGCCCCTAAAGGAGACATGGTGGTGGAAAATAATACAAGATGGGAGGAAAAATAATAACAAGTCAATGCTTTTGCGTTCTCTCGCAAATGTTTTGCGTTCCCAGAGCAAGTTTGCGTTTCTCGGGGGAACTCAAAACAATTGCCTGAAAAAACAAAAGCATTACAAAATATTTTTTCTTCCCGTCTAATTTTTTTCTTCTTCACCATGTCCCTTTAGGGCAGGGGTGCCCAAACTAGGGCCCGCGGGCCAGAGTTGGCCCGTGGTAACCTTTGATTTGGCCCACCATACCGTCCGGGGAGAGGGGGGAGAGAGAGGAGGGGGGTGATACCTTCGACACAGATCGTCATTTCTTATTTGACATAACATTTTTGTTTGTTTTATTGTTGAACTACAACAGAGTAAACTGAAATTAAATGTTTAAATTAAATGTAGCTGCTAAATGAATTAGATTTTTTCCTGTAAATGCGCAATTCATGGTGCAGCACCGCGTGCTTTGCGAGACACTTGACGTGACGTCAATTAACGTCAACAAATTAAACGCAATAATGGAGAAATCAAGAGCATAATCATAAACCCATAGCAACTTTAATGTAATACAGTTTGATTTATGATGCAAAATTTACTTTTGGCCCACGGCCCTCAATCAAGTTTGATTTTTGGCCCTTCATAGGAAAAAGTTTGGGCACCCCTGCTTTAGGGGCTCCGTAGATTTTAGTGTCTTACTAACTAGTTATTTTATTTTTAAAATGTTAAAATATTTAAAAAGTGAATTCCCTCCAGATTATTTGAGTCTTTGCTTTGTTTTTAAAATTAATCTGTTGACCTAAACTAACAACCCCCCCCCCCCCCCCCCCCCCCCCCATGAATTGACCCAGGCCTGAGCAACATTATAGGTGTCATTGTATACATATCTGCGGCGCTCAGCGACATCTCCCCCAAAAAGGACGAGGACAAGAAGTGGCACTACTCCTATGGCTGGTCCTTCTACTTTGGCGGCCTGTCGTTCATCCTGGCTGAAGTTGTAGGCGTGCTGGCTGTCAACATTTACATCGAGCGCAACAAAGAACTGCGCTGCCGCTCGCGCACTGACCTCTTCCGCAGCACGACCTCTGCTGTGTTACGCTTGCCGGGATATCGGTTCCGCCGGCGCTCCTCCCGCTCCAGCTCGCGCTCCACGGCGGAACCGACCCGCTCCCGCGAACAGTCCCCGACCTCCGCCATCGATCCCAAGAACTTCGGCCCACCCCTGGCCGCCGGCCCACCGCCGTTTTCGGTTGCCACGCTTCCCAATCCACATACACACACCGGAGGAGGAATGGGAGATATATCGATGTACACGCTGGGGAGGAAAGGGGAGCCACCCATGTACGGCACAGTCGACCGTGCCACACTCTACCAGCTGCACAATTACTTTCCGACAAAGGAGGGAGACGGAGGAGCGCTCATGACGGGAACGCTGCCTTCTCGTTCCAAGTCGAACCTGGCCGCGTCGGCCAACGCCACCCTTAATACCTCGTCTTCCTCCGGCCCCCAGCAGCCGCCGCTATCTGCCGGCTCCTCTGCCACCATGGAGAGGGATCGAGGGCTGGGAACCTTGGATCGACTTGGAAAAGGAGACAGTTCAAACACTAACACTCTTAACAGGAGAACAACACCTGTGTAACAAACGGCTCGAGGAGGGAGGGAAGAGAGCGACGGGGAAAACAAGCGATTACACAAACTGCAAGTAAGGTGAGAAGTGGGAGAATGGGAGAGACAAAAAGAGCAAGAAAGGGCTGAGAAACGAAATAAGGTCCACTCACAAGACGACAAAGAAGTGAACAAGAAGGCAATACATCCTCTTTTTTCTCTCCATTTCTGTTTTTGAACATGGTGACTTGAGTAACAGAATTCCATCCGCACTTCTTATTGATTCATGTTGAAATACTTGATGTGTGTGATGGTGATCTTTCGGTTCTTCAAGCTCTTTTTATTCCAGTGCTTTATCATCAGGTTATTCCTGTAACTTATTTAGCATTCCAATATAGTTGTTGTTGTTGTTTTTTTATTTTATTATTATTATTATTATTATTATGGTAATCGTTATTGCTGAGTTAACTTAAAAATTATACATTTTTATCAAGTTATTTTTTTGCACAAGTATCCATTTTAATTTATTTCCTTTCGAATGATGAACTAAACTGTGATTTTTTTTTTTCTTGCACATGTTGACACAATATTTCACGATGTCATTCAGTGTCAAGCATGTGTTAATTCCGGCGAGAGTGTGACGACTATTACTATTATGACATTTTTGTTTTGTTTTTACAAAGATTAATAATATTTAGATCTGTGGAATTTTTCATTGTAACCGTAAGTGTACAAGTAGTTAAGTCTTCATATAAATATATTTGATTTATTTATCATATTAATAGTCTTAATATTGTTAGTTACGATGGGATAACAAATATAATGAACTGCTTTTGAGACTAGAAGTCAAAAAGAGAAAAAGAAAGAGACAGAAAACAGAAGTGAAAGGCATTCATTCCAGGGGAGCAATACGTATACCTAAAAACCTCACCAGAAAAGACAAAAAAATCGATTAAATATATACTATATTATGAATATAAATATATATATAAAATTGTGTGTGCGTGTGTGTGAAAAAAAAAAAACTTTTTTGGTAAAATAAAATATGATATATTCTATGAATGTCTAAAACTCAGATCTGTGTGCATACTGTTAGCAGTTTTGACTGCAGCATTATTTTCATGTTTATTTGTAACTTTGTATGCATGATTCATACCTAATATATGATATATTCATAAGGCTCTGCCTTTTGGCTTTGTGTGTATTGCCTGTATGTGCTCATGCGGATGGATTTAGGATGACAGAGAAGGGTCAAAGGGAAGACCCAGGGTACTAGAGGGGGATTTGATACTCAACAGTTTATACACATATATTTTGACATGACAAAGAAACGTCCTTCTAATTAATTCATCATTTTCCAGTCTACAACTATGGGACAAGTACAAAAAGGTGTATCCAAGGAGAGATGAAGTACCTTTATGATCAACCATCACTGCTGACGTCCCTTAATTAAAGGGAACCTACATAAGCAGCTGTCTTTTAAGAAAATTTGAAAAGTACGAAAAATAAGAAAAGATCATTTGAAATGTTTTTATCGACAGCAACTCAGTGTAAAGCACACATTCCTTGATGTTAGCAATAGCATTTGGCTAATCTAACGAAGCAATACTAATAGCATGCAAGCATAAAAATACTTAAATAAGTGAGATAAATAAATAAATAAATACAATTATTTGAATATAAATCAATATATTTTTATTCAGCATTTCCCTGGATTTTCAACATTCTGGGATCACTTTCTCTGGAGAGGATCCCTTTGAATTGGGCCAAAATTAAGTATCTCTAAAGGCCTTAAAATGCTGTATTGTCGGCCCAGTGCCCTCACAAGCCTTCAGGAGACATGCATTTTTCACACGCGCACACACACACACACACACACACACACATGTCTGGTTCGCTATCTTTGTGGGGACTCTCCATAGGCGTAATGGTTTTTATACTGTACAAACTATATATTCTGTCCCCTTACACTGCCCCTGTCCCTAAACCTACCCATCACAGGAGACATTCTGCATTTTTACATTTTCAAAAAACATTACTTAGTGTGATTTATAAGCTGTTCTCCTCATGGGGACCGCTGACTGGTCCCCACAATGTAGGTGATTTCAGGTTTTACTATACTTGTGGGGACATTTGGTCCCCACAATGTAATATAAACACGAGCACACATTACACACACACACACACACACACACACACACACACAATAGAGTAATTTGAAAGAAAGTAATGCATTAATGCCGGCCTCTGCCTTGCTCCAGGGAAGGACATGACTGAAAGAAACAATTCTCTAGTGTGTCATTCACTTTTATAAAAAATAAAAAAAAAGCTGCCTGAGGGGCCTCATTTATGTGTGCACTGCGTTTGTCCATTCACTCCCACACAGATATTTAGTCTTAGGCTTCCTATACATACCTTTCAGAGAATTGTCAGGCAATAAAATGTCATCTGTGTGTGCCTGTCATCAATCTGAATTACAGTTTGAATCAGCACCATCAGAGCTCCTGTCCAACCCACAAACACCAGCAATAAAACCTCTTCAATGAAACACGATGTTCAGGATCAAACTTTAATCACATATCACACAACACAATAATAATAATAATCATAAAAAATAATTATAAAACTAGCATTTTACTACGGTGACCGAGAGAGCTCAACGCGCTACAACTGAAGAAAAAAAACATAAAACCTAAATAGAAAAACACCCGCAAATTAAGAAAACATCTTCATCAGTTTCACAACACACATGTGCTCCAAATATTGGTCGTGAGCATCAATATGCCCTATTCCCTTCGAAGGGCAGACGGCAGAGCCCTTGAAGTGGGACTTTGGAGTGAGCAGGGCACTAGTGTGCCATTATGTAGCCGTTTGGAACACACTTGATGAAGGGAACAACGAAAGACAATGTGATTTCCTCATTATTTTCACCTGGGATGTTCCCATGACAACGCAATACGGTGTCCATCAGCTGAATAACTGTTATACCAGAGATATCGTATTATTGCTGTTAACTGTTGCAAACACATATACATTTTATACAAAAAAAGTTTTTAAAATATGCGTTATATCTGTGTGTGAGTGTCTCAACTTTAAAACTTGCCATCTCATCTTTGGACCCTGCATTTCTTATTAAACTTATTCAAACATAACATGACAACAGTTGTACAATGTAACTGATGTATAGATTGACATCTTTCCCTCATGTTTTTTTTTTTTCATGTTATCTTTTTTATGTATTTATTTATTTAAGTTTTCAGCTCATTGTTATTTTCTCATTGGGATTCTAATGACATTGAACATTGTTAATACATTTTGTATATTGTATACAAAGTTGTATGTCAGAAACATGTCATCTCTGTATGTTTTGCTAATTAAAAAAAATAAAATAAAAATCTAGTTGACTCAAGTAGCTGTAAGTACGCCCCAGCCAGGTTTGTCACTTATTGCGGTCCCCTGGAAATATTTGCGTTGTGGTCTGGGCTATTTGCAGTGCATTTCTGTATTTGGTTGTGTTGTGAGTATTTGGAGCACACATATTTTCTTAATTTGTGGGTGTTTTTCTATTTGCATGTATTTTCTTCAGTTGCACAGAAAAACACAAACAGCTTAGGTGTGAAGGTACACAAATTTCATGCATCCACACCTACAGGTGTCAGTATAAAGGTTAATCAAGACCAAAAGGATGAAGAAGAGCCAATAAAAAGCAAGTTTGTTTATTGTGGCTTTTAGTTCTTTGGTGTTTCCAAAATTGCATACTGTCTGAGAATGTACTACATTTAATGAGGAACGAACTTCGCTACCATTAAAAGGGTTAGTTATTTTGTCATGTGTCCTACAGCTTCAAGGACATTGCTTACATGCCGAGGCTGTGTCCAAAATCGTATTCTCTCTTGAGTAGGAACATATATGGTGTAAGTAGGTAATTATTTTTTATTTTATATTAAGTAATTACTTCACGACCGCTAAAAAGTATGTTCTATATAGTATGAGTGTGTGTATGAATCTGGACGTAGCCTATACATTCGCCTTGCTGTCATTATCACGTGAACTACCAGGATAAGTTGCATCGCTTCACTACTATTCACAAAATCCTCTCCTGTTGCCTCATGGGATAGTAAAGTATTCGTTGTATGCACATTTCAGAATCCCGCCAGAAGTATAGGTCACCCGGGTACTTTTTGCAGACTCTTTTATGAGTACTGTTAATTCTGACATACTTATTTGGTCACATACTGTTTTTGGCCTACTATATAGTAGGGAAGTGTAAGGCTGAAATAGGTGGTTGAAGCTGGAAATTAACATTTGACCTCCCCCCTCTTCCTTGAGACAAATGTCTCGCCTTATCCACACCATTCTTTCTCTCAGAGAGTGTATATATATGGTTTTAATGTGAATGATGATCATTAAGAAATGTGTTTAGTATCATTTTAAAGGTCTCAGTGTGACTGGTACAATGGTCTCATTCCCAAAGAGTAAAACACAAGGTACTAAGGTTTTTAGAAGTTTAGAATAACTGGCACACAAAGGAAGGTGGACTCTAGGCAAATGGTCTTTCTCCCCCACCCCAAGAGGGTAACTTAATGCAAATTAGTGAAAGATTCTGACTATTTAATGGTCTGCAGCAGGAAGTTTGGGGCTGATTTCTGTTCACAGAGAGCCCGTGAGGTTGAAAGTCCCAGGACTTTCAAACCTCATGTAGCCATACAATGTTGGGTTTGCATCTTTTCGATGGTATTGTATTGATTATCTTTGAACTGATTATGAAATTGGCATGATACTTTACCCGACATAATAAATTGTTATATTTGATTATTCTAACTGATTTTGACATTATTTTCATTGAAGTTAAAAGGAATGGTCAAACACTCGCTTATATTTTAATGATGCACAGATATCATTAAAACCCTTTTATATATGGAGTCAGATGAAATAACGAGTTAATACATATGAGAAAGTGTATTGCATTTAATCAAAAATCCCTTTAGCCTGGAAAGGACGGAACACGCGCGAGACCTTCGCCGCTGATCGTATGCCGCCATTGGATCGATTTAGCGGGGACTTACAAAATGGTGACCCCGACGTGATCTCGCAACAAATGGATTTCGTGAGAAACGTCCTTCCAGCAAAGTATTGGGATTTTAAAATCAACGAGGTTTGAAAATCTTCTCTATCTTCTGCGCTGTGGTAAGTCAACTTTTTCTGCCCTTTTCTAGAAGTGTTGTGAAAATGTTGTTTGCATTGTTACGGGTCGGAAAGCCCTAGCTTTGTTTAGTCCAGAACGGAAACACGTGAGAACGTGATAACGGCAGCGCAGATGAGGAAGGAAAACCCTAATAGATTTTAAAGATATATTTGTTTGCCTAAGCAACAAGAAACAAAACCTAAAATTGGAATTACATCTTCCAAATAATTTTCTGGTAGCCTAACTTACTCGATGAAGAGCTGTAAAATTAGAGCCTAAAGTTTTGAAATCAGCGTGTTTTCTCCATTGTTGCATTGGCTTTGTTTGAACAATGTGGTGGAAATGAGCAAAGAGAAGGACAATTCTAAGTTTGTAAACAATTGGAAAACACATGATTTTATAAATAAAAAGGAAAATCGATGCATTGTTTATGAAAAGCACATTTTGGGAAAACATGACGATATTATTTACAGGCTAAAACTCAAATATCAAGGATAACACTAAATGCTATTGTCCATGCTGCTTTCAAAAACGTTCAAGGCTAATGCTAATGACCATGCTGCTTTCAAAAATGCTCAAGGCTAACGCTAAATGCTAATGACCATGCTGCGTCCAACGCTTAACCCTTTGTTCGGCCTACAGGTGGGCCAAAGCCACATTGAAAACATTATTATCTCTATATTGCATTTGAAAGCTTACACGTTAACACCGATGGGATTAAAAAGCATGAAATAATTCTGTTAATTTTCAAATTTGGAATTGTGCTTAACACATTGTGCTAATAGAACACACTTTAGTTGTTTGTGCTACAGCATGCACATAGGCTAAATTTAAGCTTATTCATGAAGCACAGGATTGCTTTACTGTAAGTGTGTTTGTATCACTTAGGTAAAGGCTGTAGATGTTGTATTCTAGGCCATGTGTCCTGTGTAAACTGAATTAAACACGTGTGTCTATGCTAAATTTGATGGCTATTATGTGATTCACAATTTGAATTTGAAAATCAGAAACAGTGAACGCGCATCTCATTAATCCTGAAACAAAAACCCTTTTCATATTCAATTCAAAGCTTTAGAGGACGTACACTTTACCTCTCCACTCTATGGGACCTGTTTTGCATACAAAATTTGTAAATGGTTACGTTTGAATTAATTCTGAATGACTCTGAAAGACAGTTTTTTCCCTAGATTATTGGATTCGTATATTTCCACATCTTTCGCGTCAGATTTAGCGACGGCTAATATCCGATACCATTTTAAGTGTACTTGAACGAGGGGACAAGTTATTTCCGACTAGAATCAGCAAACGCTGTTTTAATCAACCTAGGTTTGGGTGTGTCCATATCCACTGTTTTAAGTTAATGATTACTTTGGATAAACGTGCGTGATTTACAGATCACGGGCTTGACCTGAAGCCATTTTAAGAGAAGTTGAGTTGATGAACTGTTATCTTTCATGGTGGTCAATCGTCCCTACTAAAGTAAAACATTGATTTAATTTCTAGAGGAGGCGTTCAAGGGGACTTGTAGATATATCTTTGATTGTACGTGTGAATACGGCAGATCACAGATATTTAGTCAAATTACCTCTGAATTGGTTATTGGAACTGACGGGGGTGTGTCGTGCGGCCTTGAGAGAAGGACTGCAGAGCGATATAGCTTCCTGATCTGAGCGGATAAACTAAAACTAAGAGTTCAAAAGAATAAACAAACGTTAAAATGGCCACTTGGCTTTCTTATAGTCTTTAAAAAGACTAGATGAAAAGAAAAGGTATTCGAAACCTAGCAAACAGAAAAGAGAAACAGCAAATGTACATCTTATCAGCCTGAGCCAGAAAGCCTTTTCATATTCAAATGTATTGACATGAGAACAAGCAGAGATATAATATAATTTCATTTATATTCTTAAATATGATATAATTGTATTATAACTCGAATTATAATACACATTATATTGTAATCGCCACGCCAAGCAGGGCATTAATTGGAGAAGTGTGACATTAATCCCTTGAGCTACCACCCAGTGCCAAAAGGGCGGACGGAGGTGTGCCTTTATTTTTTGCATTTAAAAAACACTCTCAGAAGTGTGGCACAGGTAATAGCAAACTGATCAAGGACGCATATGTACAAGGAGGGTGTGAACTAAACATCGAACAGAAGTACCACAGCCTTTTGCAGGTCACAAGAGACCTGCACTAACCAAATGTGTGAACGACACCACACCAAAACAGGTGAATTAATTTATGCCCACAGATCTGGCTGTAATGAAAGCAACTTGAAGTAAAGCCAGAAAAATGTCCCCAGCACAACTGGGATCTCTAATGCTCATATGACACAGCAGACTGTGAAGGCTCGACTGCAAGAGCAGCTTTAAGGTGTCGCACACTGCACTGAAACAACAGCAATAATTCAGACCTGGTCAATGAAACTCGGTTTCATGTGACAACGGGAATTAAAATTGCAATGGACATGATAATGGAGGAAGCAAAAGAATTCCACATGTCTGAATTTAAAACTGTCGAAAACATCAGAATTAACTGTGGTTCTCTCTGCATTTGCTTTTGTCAGGTTTACTTCTGCAATTCCTCTGAGGACGGATGCCAGGACGGGCCGGACCTCACCTGGATCACCAGGACAGCTGGATTGTTAGAACATAACCTGAGATTCGGGAGATGGGTGAAGAGACACTTCAAAGGCCATTTACATCTCACAGTAGCACATCACTACATTAGCATGGCCTACCAGTTTTAGAACTGGAACTAAATTTGCAACACAATTGTCATAGATTATATTCGACCCATCTCCTAGACATGAACACTGAACACACACCTCCATCACTACACCCTCACATCATCATCATCACCTGGAAAAGATCAAGTCTATCCAGGTTGAACATGACACATAAGAAGATAAAGATGACATAGAGTCCAAAAGTGTCACCTCACTAAAGATCTATTGTACATCTTCACACTAACAGATCTGGATGCGGATAGCTTCACACACATAGGATGGAAAGCTGATCCCATGACATAACATACGCTATTCACAACACTCTGCCAACTCATGGGAAAACACTGTAATATACATATGAATGGCTACAGTCACAAATCAATGATGAAAATTATGAAGCAGAGACAGACCTGCTATTCAATTTTCAAAATGTTCAAACTTTCTGATTGTTGTTAGGGTGGTTGAAAGGTCAGCGGGCCCCTGATTTCTCAACAAACCAATAATAACAGAAACATCATCAATAACGAATAGATCTGAAGTGTGAGCGCTTCAACAAATTACAGAATTTAAAATTTACCTGTCATTGACTGTGACTGAGCCACACACACTCTCTCTCACACACACACACACACACCCTCTCTCTTCTCACCACACACACACCCTCTCTCTCACCACACACACACCCTCTCTCTCACCACACACACACACACACACACACACACACACACACAAAACTGTTGGAAGGAATGAACAATCTCCATTCTTGTATGATTAAGCATGTTCCAAGTCACTCCTTATATCTGCATAGGTGGCTTGCATTGGAAGATTCCCGAACAAACAGTGATTCTTCATATTTTTATATTTAAATATTATTATTGTTATTACAAGATGTATTGATGCGTAACATTTATTTGATTATTTGATTATGCACCGACTTCTTGCTGCATTTTCTTTGAGTAAGTCAGACCAAGAATATTTAAATTCCACTACCATTTAATATCATCACAGTGGTAAAAGAATTGGATATTAAAAATGAGACCACCTTACCTGACCTTGAGAAACATATGAGACCAGATGTACCATTCACAGTTGCTGACATGAACATGGTATTTTACATTGAACATGACATGATTTTGTTTTGTTGCATTATGCGTTCCTATGCATTTCCTTACGACTTGAAGTTCATATGTGCTCAATCGTGAAGCGGACATTTAAAATGCTTGTCAGGTGTCTCACACAAAGCAGTGTGGAATCAAGGAGAACGTCTTCACCCACTGAGGTCTGCCCAGACAACCGCACCGCTGGAGGTGACGGGATTGGTCAAGAAGGGTCAGATTATCATCATGGGGAAGGTGCCAGAGAAGCAGAAGTTTCTCCATGACACGTCAACTGAACAAGTCAAAAAGGTCCAGATTGACTCTATGAACCTCGTTCGCATCACAGAAAGAAAAGCTGAATGCATTCATCCACCTGCTGGACTCAAGCTACACACACCTGGTGAGACCAGGTGTTCTGCAGGTGAACACAGCCCTCTGAGCTTCCACAGATGCTGACATTGCAAAGACAATTTTTGAATTACATCTCAAGGATTTCAACAAACGCCTTACTGTGACCCCGTAAGTTTTCGTCCGAATGTGACCCACGGGGTCAAGGAGGAATCTGTAAGGCTGAAATAGGTGGTTGAAGCTGGAAATTAACATTTGACCTCCCCCCTCTTCCTTGAGACAAATGTCTCACCTTATCCACACCATTCTTTCTCTCAGAGAGTGTATATATATGGTTTTAATGTGAATGATGATCATTAAGAAATGTGTTTAGTATCATTTTAAAGGTCTCAGTGTGACTGGTACAATGGTCTCATTCCCAAAGAGTAAAACACAAGGTACTAAGGTTTTTAGAAGTTTAGAATAACTGGCACACAAAGGAAGGTGGACTCTAGGCAAATGGTCTTTCTCCCCCACCCCAAGAGGGTAACTTAATGCAAATTAGTGAAAGATTCTGACTATTTAATGGTCTGCAGCAGGAAGTTTGGGGCTGATTTCTGTTCACAGAGAGCCCGTGAGGTTGAAAGTCCCAGGACTTTCAAACCTCATGTAGCCATACAATGTTGGGTTTGCATCTTTTCGATGGCATTGTATTGATTATCTTTGAACTGATTATGAAATTGGCATGATACTTTACCCGACATATTAAATTGTTATATTTAATTATTCTAACTGATTTTGACATTATTTTCATTGAAGTTAAAAGGAATGGTCAAACACTCGCTTATATTTTAATGATGCACAGATATCATTAAAACCCTTTTATATATGGAGTCAGATGAAATAACGAGTTAATACATATGAGAAAGTGTATTGCATTTAATCAAAAATCCCTTTAGCCTGGAAAGGACGGAACACGCGCGAGACCTTCGCCGCTGATCGTATGCCGCCATTGGATCGATTTAGCGGGGACTTACAGAAGTATGCGATTTCAGATGCAGACATTGTGTTCACCTTATTTCAGATATTTATCCAAAAAGCCATTTAAAAAAAAAAGTCTTTAGAAATATGAAAACAGAATGGTAAAATGCTGATTCTGAGGTTTGGCCTACAAAAATGAATCACATCTGTGATGTAAACTATACAGGCTAATTGCTATTTAAAGAAATACGTCATCACAAGAAAACCGCACTCGTCAAATATTTTTCATGGGGTCTTTAGGATCAGGTGTCCTGTCCAATGCATTGGAATACCGTTAGTGATCATTAGCTGGCTGAAAGTGTATGTGTCAAATATAAGTGCAGAGTTTTTAGAGGTCAAACTAGCAAGGGCAGAGTTTAAAGATAGGCAAACATAAACAAGCTGTAACTCATCAGAAGATTCAGTTGCTGTACGCTGAAGATTTATAGGTCACGCTGAAGGTAAAGATACCTGATATGTAACCAAAGCTAAACTCATATAGAACACCCACACCATACTGGTGTCTGTCATAGTTTAGATGTAAATAAAATCAGCTATACTGATGCTTTTCTACGAAAGGTTTGGGTGGCTCGGTAAGACAGGGGAACTGCACTTCTAATCCAATGTTTGTGTTGCTTGAGTCCTCTAGAGCGCGATTGGCCACGCTCTAAATTTAGAGGAAGCAGGAGGGAGGAAATCAGATGAGTGGGATGAACAAGGAGATGAAAATCTGGAAGGAGGTCAAAAAGAAAATGACATGTCTTTCTATGTGACAGTGAAAGAAAGAAACAAGGTATGAAGTCAACATGGTTAATGTTTTATTCGTTATATCAAATTTGATTCATCAAGAAAGGTTGTGTTCACTCAATGATTGGCACGCTCAGTAATTCATCAAGAGAGCATGCCAAACTTCCGAAACGGATGGATGGAAATAGGCAATAGAATCTCGGCTTCAGCATGGATGTCACTTCACATATATGACAAATACTGCATGGATAGATGCAAATGCAAAAAAAAAAAAAAAAGGTTTAGGATAAGAATCAGTGCATACAAAGATCTGCACCACTCTTTATTTATGGTTATGCATTAATATCATTTATTAAAATGCATTAGTACGTGAAGAACTTTCAAGTAAAAAATTACACCTGCACCTCAGAGCATATATAAAGTTGATCAATAAGTAGTGATTGACTAACAAGTTTATATATATATATATATATATATATAATTAATTAATAAAATATAGCCTACATGTAGCCCGGTTCCCCGAGAAGCAAATAAGAAACTGAGTCATGTCGATGACGCAAAAGGACCGTTTCCGTTTGAGCTGGGGCACGTTCAAGTTCAAAACGGTGCGCAACGTTTTGATATACGGTTTCCGGGTTGAACGTCATGTTTCCTGGAAACGGCATGCACCGGTGTGCAACGGGGTTTGAGATGCGTTTTCTCTTGTTTGGTGGGTGTGTCAGAACTGCAGTCCAATCAGCAGCAACATGTATATAAAGCACGCGGTATTAAAGTGAACTCGCACAATGGGTTCAAGGAAAGTACTTTACAAATGTGTTCGATGCAGCTCGGTATACGCAACAACTGAGGATATTACATGTTTGTCGTAAGTTTTATTGTAAAAATATAGGATATCAACATAATGATGTAGTTGTTTATATTTTTAGCTTCACTGCAAGTGTATGACATTTGGTATAGAAATAAACAATGGTATTAAGTGCTTTTCCTAAAAAATGAGAAAGAAAATACAGGATATTAAAACAGTATGAACTAATAAAGTCAGTAATATGTGAGGCTAAATACATGTGTTTTAGTCTGAATTAGGTAAGATGTGTGCTTCCATTTCAGTTTCAGCAATCCCTTCACTCGATTGGGATGTTCTCTTGTGTTCTGGGCGGCAAGTGCAGTAACTGTAACATCGGGCATATTTTGTAGAATTAAACACATATTTATACCGACTTCATCAGGCTCCGAAAATTCTTCCCAAAGAATACAAATAATGGCCTTCTCAGCTGCCGTAGTTGCAACTCTTGCGTCATCAGAACAGTGTGTTCAACGCATCACCGTTTCTGTTTAAAAACGTTGTGCAACGTTTTGTCGGGGCTGAACGCAGCCCGGGTGTCTGATGCACTTGCGTACACATGCCAATCTGATTGGCCGAGCATGAGGACGCAGTGATGCAGCGTACTGCATCACTGAAACTATAAATAGACACCTGAAATCAGCGTCATCAGATTCTTATTGTCTGAAGAAGGTGCACTGGCATGACCAGGGCATGGAAATGTGACACAGTATCTTATTCCCTTCTCAAGGAAACTATGTTACATACGTAACATGAGACGTTTCCTTTTGGGAGTGGAACTTCATCATGGCATTGAAGCTTAAATACCAATGCTGCCACACCATGGAGTGTGTATCTGCACGGACAGTTTTTGTCCTGAATCAACCCTGAAGGACCCTAGGGTTAAATCCGCATCTAGACTGTAGAACCTGATGAATGTGTGCAGAGCGGACCAACTTGCCGCAACACAGACATATTGTAAGGATGCACTCCTAGTAGGAGCTTTGGAAGGCGCAACACTCCTAGTGGAGTGGCATTAATTGCATCACCAAACAAGTCAGAAGGTAAAATAGGTGCATTCAGGAGAAATGCTTAATCTCTCTCCTTAATCCACGAGAGGTTAAGCCACAGGTGCCACTCCATTACAACCATAGGAGCCATCGAACGACCAATGGCACGGACCGTCTGCTTGGTTGCACAGAGGGCATGATCTGTGGCCCAAAGGAAGCTCTTTTGCCACCTCAGGGGCTAATCGCCATAATCCTAGTCTTTGAGCAGGTCAGCCTGGTACGCCTGCAGAACTGACCTGCTGCCTAACCCACAAGACTGGACGTTACCCTACAAGGCTTTGAGGGTAAGGCTTCCACCGTCCACATCGTCCTGTACCCAGCGCCGGGGGAAGACAATCCAGCGCTCTGGGCAAAATAGAAATATGCTACCCCTCAACTTTAAAATCTTTAAGAGAAAAAATTCCAATTTATCACATATTGACCCTTACTGTTGAGTATTGACCCAAGACAGTTGTAATGAAGCTTAATACAGTTTACTCGCCATTTAAAAGAGGACCTTTCTTGCTTTGGCTTCTGCGAACTTCAATTATCTTGGTGTAATTCAATTTGCGACAGATTTTTGTTTACATGGACAGCTTTTGTTTCAATCGGACAGAATTCATTCCGATTGATGAATCTGAAAATAGTGTTTACATGAACACTAAATAAAGTGATCAGGATGTGCGCGCGTTTATATGTCAAAAGCTACAAATCAGAATAGATTTGTTGTCATGCGCACACTGCCCAAATACAGTTTCCCAATGTTTGCGCATAATAAATATTCTCCTACACTGGTTCTTTATTTGTTTTAAACAGCAGACGTATTATCTGTCTTTCTCTGGTCATAATTTGGAGACAATGAGCACATGAACCATTTTGCCGGGCTGCTTATATTTATCATGCCGTAAAAAGACCCCTCCCCGCGCCCTAGTCGTCAGTGGATGAGAATCAGAAACAAGGACTGGTGGGACGTTGTCCTGCTCCACTTCACAGATGCTGAATGAAAGGATAATTTTAGAATGACAGAATACTCATTTATGCCACTTTATTCAACAGGAAGAACCGCTCGTTCCGCACGTCATACGTCATAACGCTTTTTCTACGTCATTGCACATGTGCAGTCCTTTCAGTTTCGGTTTTCAATCCGATCAAGTGTTTACATATCCTCTCGATCGGACTAGAAAATGAATAAACCACCCCTTTCAATCCGATCGAATTTTCATTCAGATCGAGCTTAATCGGATTAAAGGTCCCGTTCTATGCCCCTTTTCACAAGATGTAAAATGAGTCTCTGATGTCCCCAGAGTGTGTCTGTGAAGTTTCAGCTCAAAATACCCAACAGATCATTTTTTACAGCATGTTTAAATTGTATTTTTTGAGGACTCGCGCTGTTTTAGTGTGTGCCCTTTAAATGCAAATAACCTCCTGCTGCACGACACAGGGGGCGGAGCTTCAAGAGCTCGCACTCAGACTCTTAGGACAATTTCATCTCATGGAATAATGATAACATCAGCAACTCTCAGTAACGTTGTTCATTTCGAGTCGGACAATAATGCCTACAGAGTCAGAGGGCTGTATAGAGATGGAACAGGTATAGTTTAGTAGTTTAATTACGGTTATTATAACGTATTTGTCATCTGCTTGTATGTATCCATTATTTATTAATAGCCTACAAGTCTGCTGTGTCAGACCAGGTTCGAATGATGATCAAACATAAACTGATGAGTTTAATAAAGTTTATTGTACATCACACAAAAGATGAAGTGTCAGTTTTACTTCAGAAAATCACCGTAAGAGCTGAGTAAACACAGTAAGTTATAAGAAGTGCGCGAGTTGAGGGAGTTGAGGGAGCATTCCCGTGGGCGGAGGTTAGTCAGAGAGCTGTTCTACTGACGTCATTAAAAACGGAAGTAGAGCGATGTAGTCCAAACGAGCCGTTCACTGTAGGCGACTTCTGTTAAATAAAATATCTCGCTTGGCATTGAACTTTGAGCTTTATAATTTTACAGATATTATTTATACTCTAACAACAACATTACACACTAACTTAAGTTTGAAACATGGGATCACGAAGAACGGGACCTTTAAGGTGTTTAGCCTACATAAAGGCTTTTCAGTCCGATTGAGCCGTCAATGCGATTACTAATGGATTATTTATTTGGTTGAATGTAACCGATTGCAGATCGTTCTTCACAAGTTTGAGATGCTCGTGCTCGTTATGGTGCGGTGCCCTCTAGTGTCTGGCGCCCGGGGCAATCTCCCAGTTTGCCCAGCGCTTCCGCCGGCCCTGCCTGTACCCACGCTCGCACATCCCAGTCACAGTAGAGTGCAAAAAAGTGGCCTGGGTATGCACTCGAGTGGATTCTTCCAAGAAGAATGGGAGACGACGAAGGTGAGGTTGTTCTACCGGAGGTGAAGAAGTGGTCATCCAGGTTCGAACGATCTTTGTTCATTAGTCAAGACTTAACTTGAGTAACCTGAGTAACTTAACGTGTTGAAAAGGCTCTCCAATCTGTATTATACGTATAAAAGAGACACTAATGCCCCCTTCTGGCTAAATAAATATTACATTAAGAGATAGAAGACGTGCGTCAACTGAACAGTCTAGGACTAGGTAGTGGGGCGTGGTCTAGGAGTTATGCTGCTTGTTTTGATCGATTTGAAAGAGTACGTTCATATACCAGTGAGTAATCTTTGTTCAGTTATTGATTACCTCTTAAGAGTTGTATTTCAAGTATTACTATTTTAAGCTGTAATTGTATATATTTTGATGTTACTACGCATGCGTTTGTTTATTGCATCAGTGAGTTTATCTGCAGTAGGCCTAACATTAAATGCATGTAAAAGAGAGTTCAATATCTATCTGTGAGCATATCATCTCAATTTCTAAGTAAAGTTGACTATGTATATAGAACCTAACGCAGTCTTCATTACAACATGAGTAACATCCTCGAGCAGCTCCTTCGTGGCAGATTGAGGGAGCTGCTCTGCTGAAGCATCCGCCTGCCTGTCTGCGTTCTCAAGGACTCAAGGACCTTGCATGCTCCTCACCCAACACATATTCGTAATATAGCGTGGGCATCTCTTAACTTGACATTTTTCTAATTCCTGGTCTAAAGACAAACCACACAAAACAATTTTTCAATGCAAACAAAACAATGCACACTCAGCAAACATGCGGCTTCTGACGACAAAGAATCGATAATGCGCATTTCAGACGTCTATGGTGTCAGTGACATACTGCATCAGATTGTTGTGTTTAGACACATACTTCAGACACTGGCTCACGTGGAAGTGGAAGTTTAAAGATAATCAATACATGAGGCTGAGAGTCTCGGCCACTCTCAGCCTCACGGCCCAATCTGGTTGAAGATCTAGACCTGACCACTGGTATATGAGACAAAGGACCTTGCTGGAAATTAACATTTGACTTCCCCCTCTTCCCCTCTCTCAGGGACACCTAAAACTCACATAAGAATATATATGGTTTAATGTGAATGATTATCATTGAGTATTATGTTTAGTCTAATTTCCAAATAAGTCAAACAAAGGGAAATAAGGTTTTTAGAAGTTTAGAGAAACTGGCACACAAAGGAAGATGTATGTAGCATTGCAAAGATGTATGTATCATCAAGATGCAAATGTATCATTATGTAATGACTTTACTTGTTGAGGCACATGACTATTAACTAACTGTTAAGTAATATGTAACACTTAACACTTAGTCATTGCATAGTCATAACATAATGATACATTTACAAATCCTTACCTAATGATTAATTAAAGCAGACAATTCGAAGTTGAAGTACATTGCTTTGACCAATTGCGGTAATTAACACATTCATTTACACTCTTACAAGGAATTCATTAATTATGACACGATTGATTAATTAATAACAATTCATATATTACTTATCTTGCCCTATCTTGCACCTGGCGCAAATGACTTTGTACACTGACACATGTATCATTCGTATTTTGCACCCGCGCAAAGCGATGCGTTGTCCCTCCACAGACGCACGCCGGCAAACTAGAGAATGAACTTGCGCTCCCTGAGCGGGTCGGCGCAAAAAAGGAAGCGTGTTCCGACGCAAACAATCCCTGGTGCTTTTTTGCAGTTCCAGAAAACAATTCTGCCACTGACCAGAAAAAACTAGTCTAGGGCCCTATCTTGCACTCAGCGCACGATCTGAAACGCAAGTGTCAAAGCGCAAAGCGCAAGTAACTTTGTGGGCGGATCCCGGCGCTGTTGCTATTTTCCCGGCGGGATAAATGCCTCTTGCGCCTGGCGCAAATCTAAAAGGGGTTGGTCTGAAGTAGCTTCATTATTCATAGGTGTGGTTTGGGCGTAACGAGAAATAAACCAATCAGAGCGTCAAATCACATTCCCTTTAAGAGCATGATGAACGAGGTGCGCTTGTTCCATGGCGCAATACTATTATAACGGCGCATTTACCAGGCGCGCTTCAGAATCGGTTCACAGCCGAGGAGATCGATGTTCTCGTCAGGGCCGTAAAAGAAAGAGAAGTGGCATTGGAGATGGGACAAACCCACCCAAATTAGCTTCGGTTATACATGCATGTAATAATTTGGGTAATATGTAGGCCTAAGCTTTATGCCTATTTTTCCGATCGTCATGGACACAACATATTAATACTGTGAAGCTGCTTTGATACAATCTCTATTGTGAAAAGCACTATATAAATATACTTGACTTGACTGGACAACAATGATTTCCCTCGTGTTTTAATATGTTTCCTTATAATAATGTATCATTTGCAAAAAGGAAAATGCATCTGTGTAGATGAGAGAATCATCTACAGTGTATGCGCGTTGTTCATACTCTGTATTATGACCAAGCACGCGCGCTTAAAATAGCATCTGAATGTACGCGCAACGCGCCAATGACTTTAGACTAGGTTTTTTCTGGTCAGTGGCGCAATTGTTTTCTGGAACTGCAAAATAGCATGAGGGAAAGTTTGCGCCGGAACACGCCTCCTCTTTGCGCTGAACCGCCCCGGGGAGCGCAAGTGTATTTCTTAGTTAAAGGATTAGTTCACTTTTAAAAAAACTTTTGCTGATAATGTACTCACCCCCATGTCATCCAAGATGTCCATGTCTTTCTTTCTTCAGTCGAAAAGAAATTAAGATTTTTGATGAAAACATTCTAGGATTTTTCTCCATATAATGGACTTTACTGGTAGCCAAACCGTCCAAGGATCCATATGACAGTTTCAGTGCAGCTTCAAATGGCTTTAAACGACAACAGACGATGCATAAGGGTCTTATCTAGCAAAACGATCGGTTATTTCTAAAAGAAATAAAAAAGTTTAAGTTTTATTAGCACAAATGCTCGGCTTGCTCTGTTCTCCTGTTCGAACTCGTTCATCAAAATTAACAAATCTTTTTTTGAGTCATTTCATTAATTCAACGAACATAATGAACGAAATGACTCGAAAAAAAGATTCGTTCATTTTGATGAACGAGTTCGAACAGGAGAGTCACGCGGACCACAGAACAGAGCAAGGCATATAACTTCGTTTTTTATTCATTTATTTTAGAAATAACCGATCGTTTTGCTAGATAAGACCCTTATGCATCGTCTGTTGTCGTTTAAAGCCATTTGAAGCTGCACTGAAACTGTCATATGGACCTTGGACGGTTTGGCTACCAGTAAAGTCCATTATATGGAGAAAAATCCTAGAATGTTTTCATCAAAAACCTTAATTTCTTTTCGACTGAAGAAAGAAAGACATGGATATCTTGGATGACATGGGGGTGAGTAAATTATCAGCAAAAGTTTTTTAAAAAGTGAACTAATCCTTTAACCGACGTGTGTCTGTGGAGGGAAAAGTCCGCTTTGCGCGGGTGCAAAATAGGAATGATACATGTGTCGGTGTACAAAGTCAATTGCGCCGGGTGCAAGATAGGGCCCATAAAGTCAGTGGCGCGTTGAGCATACATTCAGATGCTATTTTAAGCGCGCATGCTTGGTCATAATACAGAGTGTGAACAACGCGCATACACTGTAGATGATTCTCTCATCTACACAGATGCATTTTCCTTTTTGCAAATGATATATTATAAGGAAAAAATATTAAAACACGAGGGAAATCATTGTTGTGTCCATGACGATGGGAAAAAAATTAAGCTTACATATTTACCCAAATTATTATATGCATGTATAACCGAAGCTAATTTGGGTGGGTTTTTGGCCGTCTTTTACGGCCCCGACGAGAACATCGATCTCCTCGGCTGTGAACCGATTCTGAAGTGCGCCTGGTAAATGCGCCGTTATAATAGTATTGCGCCATGGAACAAGCGCACCTCGTTCATCATGCTCTTAAAGGGAATGTGAAATGACGCTCTGATTGGTTTATTTCACGTTACGCCCAAACCACACCTATGAATAATGAAGCTACTTCAGACCAACCCCTTTTAAACTTGCGTCGGGCGCGAGAGTCATTTATCCCGCTGGTAAAATAGCAACAGCGCCCAAGACACGCCCACAAAGTTAGGCTACTTGCGCTTCGCGCTTGATACTTGCGTTTCAGATCGTTAAAATAGGGCCCATAGAATCTTTATTAGTTGCTGATGCAGTAATCATTAATTAATGGTTTAGTTCTTCATGAGTTATACATTAACACATAATTATCTGTGCATTAGTTAAGTATGAATTAATGCATATTAGTGCAGCTATATTGTAAAGTGTTACCAAATTATCTGTTGAAAAATACCCATATCTTCATCAATGTTAGATGCCACTGTCGAGCTGCAAAAACTTTAAACCGTCTGTATAGCCTCTAAATAATTAAAATAAACATGTATTCTTTTGTTTTATTTAAAGGTAACATTGAGACAATTAAATGAAAACGCTCAAAGTTTGATTTTTAAACCAATGCATTCCTAGTTCGGATTGTTGCATAATCCAGCCCAACTCAGTAGGAAAGCTATTTCTGTCATGCACCAGAGAAAGCCAACAATTAAAGTTTTTCATTATTAAGTTGGCTTGAGAAAGCCAACTTACTGAAATCCTATTTAAACTTATTATTAAGTTGGCTTGGAAAAGCCAACTTACTGAAATCCTATTTAAACTTATTATTATTCTTCTTCTTCTTCTTCTTCTTATTTTTCTTACCCAAAAAATTCTGACTCTAACTCGTCCTAGAGCTTTAACTCTACAAACTCCAAACTCGGGTCAGACCTTCAGACTGTTCTGACTCGGCGTGCTATATCTTTTCAAACTGATTTGACTTTCAGATTTCTTAAAAATTAATATGAAAAATCATAAAAATCCCATTGACTTTCATTGCAACAGTTCAAATTGAGCCAAGACTACGGTGGCCCAGCAGTGGACACCAAATAAACTCAAATCTAAACTCCATGAAGCCCTAGACTCAATTAAACTACCATTCTATATGTACTAATAAACTTATTATCTATCTATCTATCTATCTATCTATCTATCTATCTATCTATCTATCTATCTCTTTCAACTATCTATCTCTCTTTCTATCTATACATCTCTTTCTTTCTTTCTTTCTAACTAATCTATTTTTTCTTTCATTCTAACTAATCTATCTTTTTTCTTTCTAACTAATCTATCTTTCTTTCTAACTGATCTATCTTTTTTCTTTCTAACTACTCTATCTTTCTTTCATTCTAACTAATCTATCTTTCTTTCTAACTAATCTATCTTTCTTTCTTTCTAACTACTCTATCTTTCTTTCATTCTAACTAATCTATCTTTCTTTCTAACTAATCTATCTATCTTTCTTTCTAACTAATCTATCTTTCTTTCTAACTAATCTTTCTTTCTTTCTAACTACTCTATCTTTCTTTCATTCTAACTAATCTATCTTTCTTTCTAACTAATCTATCTTTCTTTCTAACTAATCTATATATCTTTCTTTCTAACTTATCTATCTTTCTTTCTAACTAATCTATCTTTCTTTCTTTCTAACTACTCTATCTTTCTTTCATTCTAACTAATCTATCTTTCTTTCTAACTAATCTAACTTTCTTTCTAACTAACTAATCTATCTTTCTTTCTTTCTTTCTAACAAATCTATTTATCTTTCTTTCTAACTAATCTATCTATCTATCTATCTTTCTTTCTAATCTATCTTTCTTTCTTTCTAACTAATCGAACTTTCTTTCTAACTAATCTATCTTTCTTTCTTTCTAACTACTCTATCTTTCTTTCATTCTAACTAATCTATCTTTCTTTCTAACTAATCTATCTATCTTTCTTTCTAACTAATCTATCTTTCTTTCTAACTAATCTTTCTTTCTTTCTAACTACTCTATCTTTCTTTCATTCTAACTAATCTATCTTTCTTGCTAACTAATCTATCTTTCTTTTTTCTAACTACTCTATCTTTCTTTCATTCTAACTAATCTATCTTTCTTTCTAACTAATCTATCTTTCTTTCTAACTACTCTATCTTTCTTTCATTCTAACTAATCTATCTTTCTTTCTAACTAATCTATCTTTCTTTCTAACTAATCTATCTATCTTTCTTTCTAACTTATCTATCTTTCTTTCTAACTAATCTATCTTTCTTTCTTTCTAACTACTCTATCTTTCTTTCATTCTAACTAATCTATCTTTCTTTCTAACTAATCTAACTTTCTTTCTAACTAACTAATCTATCTTTCTTTCTTTCTTTCTAACTAATCTATTTATCTTTCTTTCTAACTAATCTATCTATCTATCTTTCTTTCTAATCTATCTTTCTTTCTTTCTAACTAATCTAACTTTCTTTCTAACTAATCTATCTATCTTTCTTTCTTTTTAACTAATCTATCTTTTATTCTAACAAATCTATTTTTCTTTCTTTCTAACTAATCCATCTTTTCGTTTTGACTAATCTATCTTTCTAACTAATCTATCTATCTTTCTTTCTTTCTAACTAATCTATCTTTCCTTCATTCTAACAAATCTCTTTCTTTCTTTCTAACTAATCTATCTTTTTTCTTTCTAACTAATCTATCTATCTTTCTTTCTTTTTAACTAATCTATCTTTTATTCTAACAAATCTATTTTTCTTTCTTTCTAACTAAACTATCTATCTTTCTTTCTTTCTAACTGATCTATCTTTCTTTTTCTTTCTAACTAATCTCTTTCTTTCTTTCTTTCTAACTAATCTATCTTTCTTTCTCACTAATCTTTTTTTCTTTCTTTCTTTCTAACTAATCTATCTTTCTCACTAATCTATCTTTCTTTCTTTCTTTCTTACTAATCTATCTTTCTTTCCTTTTTTCTTTCTAACTAATCTATCTTTCTTTCTTACTTACTAATCTTTTTTTCTTTCTTTTTTTCTAACTAATCTATCTTTCTTTCTTTCTTTCTAACTAATCTTTTTTTCTTTCTTTCTAACTAATCTATCTTTCTTTCTTTCTAACTTATCTATATTTCTTTCTTTCTTTCTTACTTTCTTTCTTTCATTCTTTCTTTCATTCTTTCTTTCTTTCTAACTAATCTATCTTTCTTTCTTACTAATCTTTTTTTCTTTCTTTCTTTCTAACTAATCTATCTTTCTAACTAATCTTTCTTTCTTTCTTTTTAATTAACTTTCTTTCTTTCTTTCTAACTAATCTATCTATCTTTCTATCTTTCTTTCTACCTAATCTATCTTTCTTTCTTTCTTTTTAATTAACTTTCTTTCTTTCTTTCTTTCTTTCTAACTAATCTATCTTTCTTTCTTTCTAACTAATCTTTCTTTTTCTTTCTAACTAATCTCTTTCTTTCTTTCTTTATAACTAATCTATCTTTCTTTCTCACTAATCTTTTTTTCTTTCTTTCTTTCTAACTAATCTATCTATCTTTCTATCTTTCTTACTAATCAATCTTTCTTTCTTTCTTACTAATTTATCTTTATTTCTTTCTTTCTTACTAATCTATCTTTCTTTCCTTTTTTCTTTCTAACTAATCTATCTTTCTTTTTCTTTCTAACTAATCTCTTTCTTTCTTTCATTCTAACTAATCTATCTTTCTTTCTCACTAATCTTTTTTTCTTTCTTTCTTTCTAACTAATCTATCTTTCTCACTAATCTATCTTTCTTTCTTTCTTTCTTACTAATCTTTCTTTCTTTCCTTTTTTCTTTCTAACTAATCTATCTTTCTTTCTTTCTTACTAATCTTTTTTTCTTTCTTTTTTTCTAACTAATCTATCTTTCTTTCTTTCTAACTAATCTTTTTTTCTTTCTTTCTAACTAATCTATCTTTCTTTCTTTCTAACTTATCTATATTTCTTTCTTTCTTTCTTACTTTCTTTCTTTCTTTCATTCTTTCTTTCATTCTTTCTTTCTAACTAATCTATCTTTCTTTCTTACTAATCTTTTTTTCTTTCTTTCTTTCTAACTAATCTATCTTTCTAACTAATCTTTCTTTCTTTCTTTTTAATTAACTTTCTTTCTTTCTTTCTAACTAATCTATCTATCTTTCTATCTTTCTTTCTACCTAATCTATCTTTCTTTCTTTCTTTTTAATTAACTTTCTTTCTTTCTTTCTTTCTAACTAATCTATCTTTCTTTCTTTCTAACTAATCTATCTTTCTTTTTCTTTCTAACTAATCTCTTTCTTTCTTTCTTTATAACTAATCTATCTTTCTCACTAATCTTTTTTTCTTTCTTTCTTTCTAACTAATCTATCTATCTTTCTATCTTTCTTACTAATCAATCTTTCTTTCTTTCTTACTAATTTATCTTTCTTTCTTTCTTTCTTACTAATCTATCTTTCTTTCCTTTTTTCTTTCTAACTAATCTATCTTTCTTTCTTTCTTACTAATCTTTTTTCTTTCTTTTTTTCTAACTAATCTATCTTTCTTTCTTTCTTTCTAACTAATCTTTTTTTCTTTCTTTCTAACTAATCTATCTATCTTTCTTTCTTTCTTTCTAACTAATCTATCTATCTTTCTATCTTTCTTTCTACCTAATCTATCTTTCTTTCTTTCTTTTTAATTAACTTTCTTTCTTTCTTTCTAACTAATCTATCTTTCTTTCTTTCTAACTAATCTATCTTTCTTTTTCTTTCTAACTAATCTCTTTCTTTCTTTCTTTCTAACTAATCTATCTTTCTTTCTCACTAATCTTTTTTTCTTTCTTTCTAACTAATCTATCTATCTTTCTATCTTTCTTACTAATCAATCTTTTTTCTTTCTTACTAATTTATCTTTCTTTGTTTCTTTCTTACTAATCTATCTTTCTTTCCTTTTTTCTTTCTAACTAATCTATCTTTCTTTCTTTCTTACTAATCTTTTTTTCTTTCTTTTTTTCTAACTAATATATCTTTCTTTCTTTCTAACTTATCTATATTTCTTTCTTTCTTTATTTCTTACTAATCTATCTTTCTTTCTAACTAATCTATCTTTCTTTCTTTCTTTCTTTCTTTCTTTCTAACTAATCTATCTTTCTTTCTTTCTTACTAATCTTTTTTTCTTTCTTTTTAACTAATCTATCTTTCTTTCTTTCTTACTAAACTATAAACTAATTAAACTTTAAACTTCTTTAAACTTCTTCAAACTTATTGGTCCAAACTTTCACAAGCCAACTTAAAGTTTGTCTCGACGAACTTTTTCTAGTTATTATTATTATTCTTCTGACTCTAAAATTTAAACTCTAACTCGTCCTAGAGCTTTAACTCTACAAACTCCAAACTCGGGTCAGACCTTCAAACTGTTCTGACTTAGTGTGCTATATCTTTTCAGACTGATTTGACTTTCAGATTTCTTAAAAATTAATATTAAAAATCATAAAAATCCCATTGACTTTCATTGTAACAGTTCAAAATGAGCCAAGACTACGGTGGCCCAGTAGTCTACACCAAATAAACTCAAATCTAAATTCCCTAAAGCCTTGGACTCAATTAAACTCCCATTCTATATGTACTTATGAACTCTATCTATCTATCTATCTATCTATCTATCTATCTATCTATCTATCTATCTATCTATCTATCTATCTATCTATCTCTTTCTAACTTATCTATCTATCTATCTATCTATCTATCTATCTATCTATCTATCTATCTGATCTTTCTTCCTTTCTAACTAATCTATCTTTCTTCCTTTCTAACTAATCTATCTTTCTTTCTTTCTAACTAATCTCTTTATTTCTAAACTAATCTATCTTTCTTTCTTTCTAACTAATCTTTCTTTCTAACTAATATTTCCTTCTAACTAATCTATCTTTCTTTCTTTCTAACTAATCTATCTATGTTTCTTTCTAACTAATCTATCTATCTTTCTTTCTAACTAATCTATCTATCTTTCTTTCTAACTAATCTCTTTCTTTCTAACTAATCTCTTTCTTTCTTTCTAACTAATCTCTTTCTTTCTAACTAATCTATCTTTTTTTCTTTCTAACTAATCTATCTTTCTTTCTTTCTAACTAATCTATCTTTCTTTCTTTCTAACTAATCTATCTTTCTTTCTTTCTAACTAATCTATCTTTCTTTCTAACTAATCTATCTTTCTTTCTTATCTATCTATCTATCTATCTATCTATCTATCTATCTATCTATCTATCTATCTATCTATCTATCTATCTATCTATCTATCTATCTATCTATCTTTCTTTCTTTCTAACTAATCTATCTATATATCTTTATTTCTAACTAATCTATCTTTCTTTCTTATCTATCTATCTATCTATCTATCTATCTATCTATCTATCTATCTATCTATCTATCTATCTATCTATCTTTCTTTCTTTCTTTCTTTCTTTCTAACTAATCTATCTTTCTTTATTTCTTTCAAACTAATCTATCTTTCTTTCTTTCTAACTAATCTATCTTTCTTTCTTTCTAACTAATATTTCCTTCTAACTAATCTATCTTTCTTTCTTTCTAACTAATCTATCTATGTTTCTTTCTAACTAATCTCTTTCTTTCTAACTAATCTATCTATCTTTCTTTCTAACTAATCTATCTTTCTTTATTTCTTTCAAACTAATCTATCTTTTTTCTTTCTAACTAATCTATCTTTCTTTCTTTCTAACTAATCTATCTTTCTTTCTTTCTAACTAATCTATCTTTATTTCTTTATTTCTTTCTAACTAATCTATCTTTTTTTCTTTCTAACTAATCTATCTTTCTTTATTTCTTTCAAACTAATCTATCTTTATTTCTTTATTTCTTTCTAACTAATCTATCTATGTTTCTTTCTAACTAATCTATCTTTCTTTCTAACTAATCTATCTATGTTTCTTTCTAAATAATCTATCTATCTTTCTTTCTAACTAATCTCTTTCTTTCTAACTAATCTATCTATCTTTCTTTCTAACTAATCTCTTTCTTTCTAACTAATCTCTTTCTTTCTTTCTAACTAATCTCTTTCTTTCTAACTAATCTATCTTTCTTTCTTTCTAACTACTCTATCTTTCTTTCATTCTAACTAATCTATCTTTCTTTCTAACTAATCTATCTATCTTTCTTTCTAACTAATCTATCTTTCTTTCTTTCTTTCTTGCTAATCTTTTTTCTTTCTTTCTTTCTTACTAATCTATCTTTCTTTCTTTCTTACTAATCTTTTTCTTTCTTTCTTTCTTACTAATCTATCTTTCTTTCTTTCTTACTAATCTATCTTTCTTTCATTCTTACTAATCTTTTTTTCTTTCTTTCTTTCTTACTAATCTATCTTTCTTTCTTTCTTACTAATCTATCTTTCTTTCATTCTTACTAATCTTTTTTTCTTTCTTTCTGTCTTACTAATCTATCTTTCTTTCTTTCTTACTAATCTTTTTTTCTATCTTTCTTTCTTACTAATCTATCTTTCTTTCTTACTAATCTTTTTTTCTTTCTTTCTTTCTAACTAATCTATCTTTCTTTCTTTCTTACTAATCTTGTTTTCTTTCTTTCTTTCTTACTAATCTTTTTTTCTTTCTTTCTTACTAATCTTTTTTCTTTCTTTCTTTCTAACTAATCTATCTTTCTTTCTTACTAATCTATCTTTCTTTCTTTCTTACTAATCTTTTTTTTCTTTCTTTCTAACTAATCTATCTTTCTTTCTTTCTTGCTAATCTTTTTTTCTTTCTTTCTTTCTTACTAATCTATCTTTCTTTCTTTCTAATCTTTTTTCTTTCTTTCTTACTAATCTATCTTTCTTTCTTACTAATCTTTTTTTCTTTCTTTCTTACTAATCTTTTTTCTTTCTTTCTAACTAATCTATCTTTCTTTCTTACTAATCTTTTTTTCTTTCTTTCTTTCTTTCTTACTAATCTTTTTTTCTTTCTTTCTTTCTTTCTAACTAATCTTTTTTTTCTTTCTTTCTAACTAATCTATCTTTCTTTCTTTCTTTCTTGCTAATCTTTTTTCTTTCTTTCTTTCTTACTAATCTATCCTTCTTTCTTTCTTACTAATCTTTTTTTCTTTCTTTCTTACTAATCTATCTTTCTTTCTTTCTTACTAATCTTTTTTTCTTTCTTTCTTACTAATCTTTTTTCTTTCTTTCTAACTAATCTATCTTTCTTTCTTACTAATCTTTTTTTCTTTCTTTCTTTCTTTCTTACTAATCTTTTTTTTCTTTCTTTCTAACTAATCTATCTTTCTTTCTTTCTTTCTTGCTAATCTTTTTTCTTTCTTTCTTACTAATCTTTTTTCTTTCTTTCTTTTTAACTAATCTATCTTTCTTTCTTACTAATCTTTTTTTCTTTCTTTCTTTCTTACTAATCTTTTTTTTCTTTCTTTCTAACTAATCTATCTTTCTTTCTTTCTTGCTAATCTTTTTTTCTTTCTTTCTTTCTTACTAATCTATCTTTCTTTCTTACTAATCTTTTTTTCTTTCTTTCTTACTAATCTTTTTTTCTTTCTTTCTTTCTTTCTTACTAATCTTTTTTTTCTTTCTTTCTAACTAATCTATCTTTCTTTCTTTCTTTCTTGCTAATCTTTTTTTCTTTCTTTCTTTCTAACTAATCTATCTTTCTTTCTTTCTTACTAATCTTTTTTTCTTTCTTTCTTACTAATCTTTTTTCTTTCTTTCTAACTAATCTATCTTTCTTTCTTACTAATCTTTTTTTCTTTCTTTCTTTCTTACTAATCTTTTTTTTCTTTCTTTCTAACTAATCTATCTTTCTTTCTTACTAATCTTTTTTTCTTTCTTTCTTTCTTTCTTACTAATCTTTTTTTTCTTTCTTTCTAACTAATCTATCTTTCTTTCTTTCTTTCTTGCTAATCTTTTTTTCTTTCTTTCTTTCTTACTAATCTATCTTTCTTTCTTTCTTACTAATCTTTTTTTCTTTCTTTCTTACTAATCTTTTTTCTTTCTTTCTTTCTAACTAATCTATCTTTCTTTCTTACTAATCTTTCTTTCTTTCTTACTAATCTTTTTTCTTTCTTTCTAACTAATCTATCTTTCTTTCTTTCTTACTAATCTTTTTCTTTCTTTCTTTCTTACTAATCTATCTTTCTTTCTTACTAATCTATCTTTCTTTCTTTCTAACTAATCTATCTTTCTTTCTTTCTTACTAATCTATCTTTCTTTCTTACTAATCTTTTTTCTCTCTGTCTAACTAATCTATCTATCTTTCTTACTAATCAATCTTTCTCTTACTAATCTATCTTTTTTTCTTTCTTACTAATCTATCTTTCTTTCCTTCTTTCTTTCTAACTAATCTATCTTTCTTTCTTACTAATCTTTTTTTATTTTTTTATTTCTAACTAATCTATCTTTCTTTCTCTTTCTTACTAATCTATCTTTCTTTCTTTCTTACTATTTTTTTCTTTCTTTCTTTCTTACTAATCTATCTTTCTTTCTTTCTTACTAATCTATCTTTCTTTCTTTCTAACTAATCTATCTTTCTTTCTTACTAATCTTTTTTTATTTTTTTATTTCTAACTAATCTATCTTTCTTTCTTTCTTTCTTTCTAACTAATCTATCTTTCTTTCTTTCTTACTAATCTTTTTTTTATCTTTCTTTCTAACTAATCTATCTTTCTTTCTTTCTTACTGAACTATAAACTAATTAAACTTTAAACTAATTTAAACTTTAAACTTCTTCAAACTTATTGGTCCAAACTTTCACAAGCCAACTTAAAGTTTGTCTCGACGAACTTTTTCTAGTTATGATCTGCTTTCCTCTAACACTTTCAATAACTGATTCTAGATCAGCATCAATGTCAGCGTTCACAATGGGAAGCAGCAGCAGTAGATGTTGGGGCTTTTAATTAATGCTTTCGATTTGAATTCATCTCTTGCTGTCATCAAGCGACCACCTCCAGATGAAAACGGCTGGTCGAAACCTGAGATGAATCAACTGGTCTTTTCATTGGCACTGTCATCTGCCAGACTAAACCACAGAAAAGGAGATTTTCAATATGGCTGGAAGCACCATCATGTAACTGAAGTTCCTCCTGTAACACTAACCTCTGTCTGAATTTGACAACATAATTCTACAGTTTAAGCTGGTATGTATCTTTTTCTCATTTCAATTTCTCAGTATATGCTTCTGCAAATCAGTCAGAACATATAAAGTTCCTGTAAATAATCATCACTTTATTTATGATTTATTGACAATGCTGCATTTTTGTCCACTACTCAAAAAAAAAAAAAAAAAAAAAAAGTGAGCGATCATGCTGTTTTTCAAATATGCAATGTGAGATTCCATGTGGTTGCTTCACGTCAAAGGCACTGCTGTTAATAAATAATCAGTGTCGACCGGCAGCAGAAGAAATTCACTGATATATCTCAAGCAGCCTTGTTGTGGATTTCAAGTGGTTCTCTTATTTCCTTCACCATGGGTACAAAAAATAACAGGGATGCATGAAAGCTGATTTCCACATTATGAAGGAGAAAAGATAGGTGTTTTGGGTATGTACTTTGCCAAGACTTGGTCAAAGCTTGCAAATGTCTGTAGAAACTTAAATATAAAAGCATAAATTAGCTTAATTTCTGTTACATACAATTGTAAAGTTACAATCCATTTCACTTTGCCTCTGGAAACCCAATCATGCCAATTAAGGTATTTACAGCACAATTATATTTCAGAATAATTACAGTCCTAGATTTTATATATTATAATATGATCTTCAGAAAAGTTTAAATGAAACAGTATCCAAGGAAAGTATTCAAGGCCTCCTTCTCTAAACGGCCCCTCCAAGTATATAAAGCTCATCAAAATATACAGCATCAATTGTTATGCTATATTATGTTTGTCATATAGAACATATATATTATATAATTTACAAACAAACTAATAAAAGGTATAGTTAAAAAAAATGAAATATTGCACGTTTTACACAAAAGATTATTGAGCTGTTCTGTTATATGAACCAATATGTATTCGTTTTTTAGGCCCGATAATCACTGAACCATTCCATCGGTACATATAATCTGTGAAAATGTCTGGGTCACCTCCTGTTACATTTCCAGCAGCATACTCTCCAGTGCCAACTCATCTATAATCACATTGCCAACCTGTGTGTGTATGTGTGTCTGTGTCTGTGTGTGTGTGTGTGTGTGTGTGTGTGTGTGTGTGTGTGTGTGTGTGTGTGTGTGTAGTTCATGAATCCTTTTTTCCCAGATTCACCAGGATGCATGGGACTACTGTTGTTATCTGTTCCACATTATCAGTAGGATTCAGAGCAATCTGTATGAGAAGTACACTTCAGCCTCCACACCACTAGATGTCACTGTTCTTCTTAGGTAGGCACTTTTTCCATGGATTGTATGGAAGAGCAAGGACCAAGAACAAGACCCCAGCAACAACAGCCAGAGCCCCTGCACAGCCCATACACGTCACTGACCATGACATTTCATGGTGTAGAGGTATGGATTGGTCACTTGCTAAGAATGAAAGCACTGATTGGTGGAAAATTATGAGGCAGAGGAAGATTAAGACACCTGTTGAGAGACAGAGGGGAAAAAAATCAGATGTGTGAGCTTATGTTTCTTGGCTTTTACCAGCAATCTGGAATTGCCTCGCCTTTTCTGAATGCATTTGTGCTAGCATACATTGTTGGCTAGTTCTGCTCTTGCTTCCAATGTTACTTTATCCAAAGCTATCACTGTTATATTTGTTGTAATCTTGCACTTTTTTGGCCAAACAGTTTCTTTAAAAAAAAAAAAGTCTTCCAAGGCCACAATGCTCTTTAAAGGGGTCATGACATGAGAAACCAAATTTGGTATATAAGAGATCTATGTACTATTAAAACTTCCTGCAAGTTTCATAGCTTAAGACGTCCTCCCCATTATAAACGAAGCATTTATTTAATCAAGCTCTAAATACAGCTCGTTCTGGATCCATGGTTAGAAGTGACGTCACGGTGCGAAGTGACGTACCAGTCGTTTGCATATGACCGCCTCCAGCGCAAGACAAGTACGCCTCATTTCGCATCGTTGTCGTGCGGCTCGCGCCCACATGTGTTCAGTCGACGACTCGACGTGCAGCGAGTGGGTCTGTTTACAAGAAGATTGCTATGCCACGCAGATGTGCTGTTCCTGTTTGAGTGTTTGAATACGCTGCCGAACGATCCAGACGTCAGGGAAAGCAGTCGGATGCAGTTTATTTGCAGCATATGCAGCGCGCCAAAGCCTTATTTGAACGGTGAGTGAGATGAGTGTGACGGAATGTTACTGAAAGAACGAGCAGAGAGCGAGCGAGCCCCGGCCGCGCGCGCACCTTCAAACTGTCTCTCTCTCTCTCTCTCTCTCTCTCTCTCTCTCTCTCTCTCTCTCTCTCTCTCTCTCTCTCTCTCTCTCTCTCTCTCTCCCTCGCGCATATGAATCAAAATCAATTGACACGATGGTAAAAGATTGGCAGACCGAAGTTTCACGTGGTGGAGCATTGTGTAGTCTACATGTGATACAAAATGATTAACGTTAATAATTTATGCATAAGCAGCACTGACGTTAGCCAATCATAACAGTGTGTGTTAACACTGAAGTCTTAAAGGGGAAACGCCCCCAAAAAAGACTGTTTGAATCAGAGGGGGAGAAACAGGGTGGGAAAAGGTCATAAATCACTACATTTTTTAAGTTTTTTGTAAAAAAAACTATAGTAATACAATAATTGCACCTAAGGGAACATAATAAAACAAAACAAAAAACCATGTCATGACCCCTTTAAATCTGTGTGATGGATGGCGCCGTGTATGGCAGACACCGCCGTCGGTGTATGAATGAGTGTGTGAATGGGTGAATGTGAGGCAAAATGTAAAGCGCTTTGGTGGCCCAGTGGGTCTGTGAAAGCGCTATATAAATGCAGTCCATTTACCATTTTACCATTATTGTATGTCCCTACAATAACAGACCAAAAATGCTGCAAAAATGGAGCCGCAAACCTAACATACTTTTGAATATCCACCATTTAGTTGATCCTTGTAGGCTCTCATTGTCACAGTTGTAAACACGAGAGCTTTCTTATTCCATTAGGGGATTTGCCGTCATGACAGCTTTGTTTCCAGGCGTACCATTAAAAAACGCGACACACATGTCTCCCTGAAATCCTGTATAATTCAACCAATCAGATGATGACTTCGAATCTCCTAAACATTTTCCAGTTAAGTGTGCCATATGCATCAGAAATTCATCCAACGGTCTGTGGGTGTGATGTCTGAGGCTGAGACTAACTACTTGCCAACATAATGCCAGCTTGCAAAACACAGCGTTTTTAGTTGTTTTTGCAGATCTGTATGAAAGGGGATTATTTTGACAATGTCGTATGTACGCAAAGAATACAAAAGAAAAACTTTTACATTTTTAGTGCATCATTGTGATGTAAACGTATCCTCGGCCCATACAGTATATTTCTTTAACTCAATTGGTGAAGTATGGTATCAACAACGCCAAGGTCATTAGTTTGATTCCCAGGAAATACACATATTGGCAAAATGTATACCTTGAATGCACTGAAAGTTATTTTGGATAAAAGCATCAATTAAAAGCATGTGTATGTAGTTAAAAGATGTTAGTCATAGCATAATAATGTTACCTGACAGTATGAAGCAAGCTGCGGCTGGCTTCAAGAAGAACGGAACACCTTTGCTTACTGCCATGATAATGCACATAGCTCCCATCACCATCAGGAAAAGACTTATGATAGCTAACATAGCCGATGCTACTGTCAGATCTAAAGAGGGAAGATGGTTTTAATCAGCAAATAGCAATGATATGATGGCATAATGCACACGTCTGCTGAGCTGAATTAACAGACAGAGAATGGTTTGATTTAAAGGTGCAATCTATATAGTTTTTAGGTGGTTTGTCATGTTTAGATGGTTTGGCTGAGGTTTTTCTTGTGGCTGTCAATGTCAAGACACTCGTGTACTGAAAGAGTAGACAATTTTAATGAAATTTCCAAATGTCCATTAACCAAATGTCTGTAGAAGAGCGCTTCCAGGACTCAAAATGTTTGCTTGGTGCTCTTTGGATGGGATCATCATATGTAGCAAAAATTGAGGAAACTCCAAGGCACTCTCTTTAGAAAGATTAAAAAGCCTTTATTGTTATAGCTTGGTCATCTTAAACCTTCAAAAAAACACTCCAATGTGTTTCAGCATACAAGGAGGAGTCAACGAAGGCTTATATGCCGAAACACATTGGAGTGTTTTTTTTTTTAGGTTTAAGATGACCAAGCTATAACAATAAAGGCTTTTTAATCTTTCTAAAGAGAGTGCCTTGGAGTTTACTGAATTTTTGCTAATAATCATTAACCTTTTTAATAAGCACAATATTGCCTTTAAATATGATGCAGATAATATTGGGAACAGTTTACAATAAGGTTCCATTAGTTAATGCATTAACTAACATTAACAATGAGCAATACATTTGTTACAGTTTTTATTTATCTTTGTTAATGTTAGTTAATAAAAATACAACTGTTCATGTCAGCTCATGTTCACCTTATAATATTAACAGGTACAGCTTTTGAATTTAAGAATGGATTAGTAAATGTTGAAATTAACACTGAGAATAATAATTTAATTCATGTTAACTAATGTAGTTAACTATTGTTAACAAATTAAACCTTATTGAAAAGTGCTAGGCTAACTGTTGGAAATGTAATGTTTCATTCATTTCCTGTCTGGGTCATTTCCATTCAGTTACTCATGCCATTTTTTTGCTGCTCATACAACATTTAAGTATCATGTTTTGGTTAAAAATGTATAAATGAGGTCAGCACTCAGTGACGACACAAAGAAAGACACATTAGTGCTACAGGATCTAAAGACAAAGAGGGGGATGTGCGATGACTCACCCTTTTCTGGCGTTTTCTGAAATAGGACAATGTTTTCTCCTGTGGTGTAGAACTTAAAGAAGGTGCAATTGGATTCTATAATGGGATCCAGGAAGGTGATGTTATTCTAACGGATTATTCATAATGCTTTCACTCCAGTTGAGACATTATGGAACATTTTCTCTTACCTCCCTGTAAGTGCGAAGGCCCACAAATCTCCTGCTTTGGGTCCATATCTGACAGCCAGAACGTCTTGGTACAGCATTTCCATAATCCATAATGTGCTACCAGACAAGTCTGATTGTTGTAGAAGCTCTTGGATGGTGTAAGTTCCACCCAGAACTCTGTGCCCACCCCGAGCACATTGACCATAATGCCGGTTACAGCCAAGAATAAAGTCAGCTTGATTTTGCCCTCTTGGCTTTCGCTGATGCCTTCTCCAGAAGTGGGGTTTGTTCTATGTCGCCGCTTGCGTCCGCGGCCCCGTGATCCCATAAACCCTTCCAGCGCACAGGAAGGTTGGTGTACCCCAGCAGATGCATTCCCTGTCCTTACCTCTTCATCCTGCACGATGAACGTGGACCACATGATTGATTTGCAGCTTCAGAGATCCAAATAAGTGAATGAGAGGCAGCAGCTTATTTTGAAAGGACATTTAAGTCTTCTTGGATGATTGAGGACAAAATAATCAGATGAGAGGACAAACAAAGACAGTTAGTGCTGGAGATGTCTGAGTTAGATTGATCCAGCAAGATAAATCTAGGTCAGTCTAATGTGTTTCACATGTAGAGGTGTGGAAGGCTTTGTCAGAAGAAGATGCAGCTGAGGATGTTAATTATGGAGGCGTTAAGGCCAGATAGACAGCTGGAGGATGCTGGGAACTGCAGGCATTGCCCATTCACACAATTGAGTGCTAATACATCTTAAGGATGTGAATGATGATGAGAAGGTGATGAAATCAGGGGTTGGTCAGACTGGTTACTCTAAAAAAAATAAGAATATGATTAAAACAGAAAATCAAACTTAAGCAGAGTTTCATGAAATGGAACATGTTTATCATGATGACTAGACTTGAGTACCAGCTGCCCCACGATATGTAAGACATTATTTTTGTTCATACAATGGAAGCTCTTGGTAACCAAAACTATTTGGCAACCAGCATTCTTCAAAAAGTATTTTCTGTTCTGGATATTTATATATTTATGTTTTAGTTTCTTTGTTAATCTTCTAGTCTGTTAAGTAGTTCTCCTCTGTTCTTTCGCTGTTTGTCTCCATGGTTTCTAATTGATTGGGTTCCTCAGTTCAGGTGTGTCTATTTAGTTTCTACCTTTGTCTGCAGTGTATATAAGCCCTCATTTTGCATGAGTTCTTTGTTGCGGTATTAGTCATGTTAAAGGAATTGTTCGCTTCAAAATGAAAATTCTGTCATCATTTACTCACCCTCAAGGTGTTTCAAACCTGTATGAATGTCTTTCTTCTGCTGAACACAAAAGAAGATATTTAGAAGAATGTTGGTAACACGGGCGTCAGTTTGGTTTGAAATGTGCTGGTAAATTATGCCTATGGTTGGTAACCAAACAGTTGATGGACCCCATTCACTTCCATAGTATTTTTTTTCCTACTATGGAAGTCAATGGGGTAAATCAACTGTCTGGTTACCCTTTACATTTTTGAAGTGAACTATTCCTTTAAGTTGTTGTATAGTCCTTTCTATGAATTCTGTTTTGTTTGGCAAATTATATTTCATAAGTTCACACTTACATTATAATTAAGTTGAGTAAGTGTTATGCGTATTTGGCGGGCTGTCTGGGGGGAGGGCTCCGAGCTCTTTTACTCTCTTTTATACCACTAGATGGAACAAAAATTCAGCTTAGCACTTTTCTTAAAGTGCCTCTGTTAAGGATTTTTTCAATTGATCTTTCATGTAGAGTGTAACATAGCTCTAAGTGAATGAAAACATCCTGCAAAGTTTTAAATCTGGAAGTCCACCGTATATATAGAGTTATTGTCTTTCAAAAGTAAGAGTCGACTCTGAGTTAATGAAATTAATCGTTTTTCAAACAGGTCATAAGCCGTTTCGTTGTGACGTCAAGATGAAACATTAGCATATTGATTCCTGTGGATAGCATCATGTTGAGAAGACGCTGTGCTCTGCAATGTGAAGGTAAAGCCAGTTTTTTTTTCACCGCCCAAGGATGAGCATGTGTAGAATCAGTGGTTAAAATTCATCTTTACCCTGATACCACAGCAATATAATCTTAAACTTTTGCTGTGTTCCCTTCATTTTACACAGAGTTCTCAGAGTTCAATGCAGGATTTGCAAACCGATTTCTCTAGAAAGATGGTACGGTGGCCGAGAGAGCTCAACGCGCTGCAACTGAAGAAAACATATGCAAATAGAAAAAAATACATGCATATTAAGAAAACATCTTCATCAGTTTCACAACACACGTGTGCTCCAAATACTCACAACACAACCAAATACAGAAACGCGCTGCAAATAACACAGACCACAACGTAAAATGTTTCCAGGGACCCCAAAAAGTTACGAACCCGGCTGGGAAGCGCTTATTGCTCGTGAGCACCCTATGTCCTACTCCCTTCTAAGGGCAGACAGCAGAGCCCAATTGAAGTGGGACTTTGGAGTGAGCAGGGCACTAGTGTACCATTATGTAGCCGTTTGGAACACACTTGATGGAGGGAACAATGAAAGACAACGTAATTTCCTTATTATTTTGACCTGGGATGTTCCCATGACAACGCAACACGGTGTACATCAGCTGAGCTGTTATTACCAGAAATATAATGCTGTTAACATAACGCATATGCATATCGTCTGTTGTTCTTACTACTTTGAGGAAAGATTAAGCATGGAGCAAGATTTGTTTTACTAACGTTTATGCTACATCAGTCATTCAATCTAGAGGTCGGCTAATGTATGCACTGTTATTGATACAGTTTCCACATGTTCACCGCAATAAATTAGAAAAATACTCGGTAAATAAAAAAGTATAAATAAAATAATTGGTTTGTTGATGGACATGCACTTGTTAATGCTGATGGTGAGGAGTTACGGTTGCAACATCTCATAATGTAGCCTCAAACTGAGTAAAGTTAGTGTATCACTGAGAAACGTCCTGCTTAAGTCGTCCTTGCGATGGAGGTTCGAGTTGAATAACTAGTTCTTCCAGTGTTTCATCATCGGACTCGCACTCGGATTGATATAGTAAAATCGACTGTGGTAATGAAGTTCAGTTGTGGTAATGTGGTAATGGCGATAGACCAATCACAACAGACTGCCATCTGGCCAATCAGAGCAGAGTAGCTTGTGGAAAGGAGGGATTTAGAGAGACTGAATCATCTGTCATTTGAGAATCATTGAAAAATGTGGTAATGTGCAATGGATATTATGAGCAAATTAAAGTGTTTTTGACCTGATGCATTTAAACCTGTTGTAGGATACTCCAAAACAAAATTAGGAACCTTTAAAATAGCATAATAGCGGCACTTAAAAAAAAAAAAGGCAGAATTTTTTGTTGTGTGTTGTAACAATGTAACAAAGTAAATCTTACAATTTATTTGAATGGTTTTTGTACCCTGTATGCTGTAATAAAGCTAATTTCTATGTATATAGAATGTGATCATCTATCTAAAAATATTGAATGTAGTTCTTTATTGACTTATTAGCTTGAAGACAGTACTAACCAAAATATTTCAGATGTGAACCACAGCATATTTGAAAGAAAACCAGGAATACTTGAGGAATACATAATACTTTCAAAAGATAGTGTATATTATATAGTGAAAAAAAACATTAAACATGACTTGATGGTCAAACATTACAGGGTATATTAGTAATAAAAAAAATTAAAAAGCACATAAGCTCCAGACTGACAAGAATTAAATGTAACTTTACAGTGTACAAAGCAAGTACTTCTACAGTGAATCACAACAGCAGAAACAAGCAGCTGACCTGTCGAGTGTCGAAAACGTGAAGGCCGGTTTGCTGAGGGGTTTTCTCTGAGACGGAGAGAAAGTACGTAAGAGGGGTTTAAAGAGGGAGGACTTCGATGTGACACACCACTAGTTGGGGGGTGGGGGTTGTTTGCGTCTGAAAAAGATCACGCCCATGTCCGGGTATAATGATATCAATGATTTTTTAGGTTCGTTGGCACCGGGTTCTGTGTCTGTCTGTCAATTGTTACTTCATGGCTGCCCTGCTGACTGTGTCTGATAGATTTCAGTGTGCGTCTCCATGCCAGTGTGATGGTTGTATCTCCTTGCGTGAGTACGAGTGTGAGCATTTCTTGATTCTATTTTAGAAAGCCACCTGTTAATGATATTAAAAAGCATGGCACTGAGCCCACTGAAGAGTTGAGGTTACAGCATGTATGTCTATGGGGGTTTGTGAGGGTAATTCTGGGAAAATGTGGCCTGGAATACTGAAGCAGTGTCAGTATTTCAAGCTTTGAAGTTTACCATAAGTATTGGTTGAGACTGTGGAAGATTTACTACTTTTACTACAGTCTATACAACAAAATATTTAAAGTCGTTTTATTATTATATTTAATATTTTAATTATTTAGACTTTATTTAAAACTGGTTTTGGTCAGTTGGACCTGTAGATCTGCTAAAACAATCCAGGTATTTTATTAGTAGTAGTAGTATTATTATTAATAATAATATTTTATTATTTATTTTAATTATTTAGACTTTATTTTATTTGTTAAGGAATTATTTGTATTGTTAAAATTTGTATTGTTAATTTAATTTGAATGTTTTTATTCTATTTTATCATTTATTTATTTTTCACTAAAGCCATTTTTTTATTATTTAGACTTTATTTTAGGAATTATTGTGAGGAATTAATTGTATCATTAAATGTGGGTGTTATAAAATTGTCAGACCTTCAAGTTTGCTAAAACAATGACTACATACGGTAACTGGCTAATATTCAATAGCCCATAAGTAATTTTATTTGATGAAAGATTACAAAGAAACTAATAACCTATTTACAATGAGACCATATTAAAAAAGTAAAGTGTCAGTTTCACCAAATGGTAATGGAGAACAGGGCAACAGATTTGCTTACGAAGAAGGCAAACAGAAACATCCTTGATGCAAGATTTCACTGACAACTAGTGAAAAAGTAGGGTGGTTAAGGTTGCTATTTACAGATGCTATTTAAATGTGAGTTATGTGTATTAGCCAAATTTAAAGTACCCTTTTGATGTCATGGGGGCATGTCAAGTGAATTATGACCGTGGACGTGCACGAGGGGCGCCTACAGTGTCCTATAGTGAAATAAATACATTTACATTTATTCATATGAGAATTTCACAGTGTTCTTCAGGTGAAAGTGAGATCTATTCTGGTTAATTTCATGAATTCTCAGGCAGTTAATTCATGGGGTTATGAGACAGTGATGTCATTTTAATCATAGGCAACAACACACACTGCGGGTAATTCAGTCGTCATGCGTATTATGTGCTATTCTGAACACAATAAGAGTTCAACCATTAAATAAAAAGACAATCAAATTTCCCACAATTCGCTTATATTATTTGGCTCACAAATAGCTCATACCAAACATGTTCAACTCTGGACATCCCATGTTTATGCAGAGAAGACAAAACGCTATTATTTATCACTACATCAGTGTAAAAAGTCATAGTTTTTACAAAAATTCACAAAAGTTTTTGCCCAATTTGAATCTGAATGAGATAAAATATTTCTCAATTATTATATATTTTTTATGGGAAACAGATGAAAGTAGAAGATACAAATGCTAATTCCTTAAATTAATGGCAATTATTAAAAAGGTCAAAATTTGGCTGGTTGGCTTATTAACCTGCTCGCTATCCTGGTTAGCCTGTCAGTGTCACTTGGCATAAATTAGATATCTTTCGAAAGCTTAAACACTCAACATTAATCCTGTGTAAACCTTTAAAACCTTTTAGAAGGTTATATTTGTGATATCTTAAAATTTTAAAAACAACTTGGTATTATGGCTTTGATTTTTCTAATAATTTTTTAAGTCCAAAAGATTTTCCAAAATACCTTTTTTGTATAAAATGTTTGTATTTATTTTAGTATGTTTGCTTTACTGTCAACTTTAAACTTCTATAACTTTTTTTTTTACACTTTTTTGAAGTGCTGTCATTCTCTGCTGAGGGTCTTCTTTAGAAAGAGACCGACCTGTATTCCAAAGCATTCTTAAAATGACGACCATTTAAGTTCAGATCTAAGCTCAAAAAAGGGGGTGACCGTTATCAAAACGACAGCCTCAGTCAACGTTCACATGCACATTGCATCTTTTTTTCAATGCTAGTACAGGTGACTAATGCTAATATAATCTTTTTGAGAAAAATAACAAATAGGTTTGTGTTGATGTGAAGGTGAGTAAATTATGCAACATGACAGGTGAACTATTCTTTTCAATACTGTTGAGATGATTGCAACTTCAACATGCTTGCAGTCCAACCTTTATTCAGAGCTTTCAATGGATCTATGATGTACTGACATGGGTGGTGCTCATTTGTATTATGTAGCCTTATCAGACCGACAAGAACGGAGAGGCAGCGAGAAAGAGACAGACAGTGTGCTGCAGTCTTATGTGCTCAGCATGGCGATGGCTCTGCTTTGTGCACTCACTAACCTCTACTTTATCAACACTGACCTGTAGGTGGCGCCAGCAGGCAGAGGTGTCTCAACATGTCTCCAGAAATCCAATCAGCCTATTAAACAAGGTATAATATAACAAATGCCTATTTTTATATTAGCTGTCCGTGACAGGGAGTACATCCTTTATAACAGGGGACTCAAACTCAAATGACGTATGTGCCACTAGCTTGACAGTTTCCACAGGGGACAAATACAAGTGCTTTCAAAAGCACTTTTTACTAAATTAATACTTATTAATACTTTTATTCAGCAAGAATGCTTTAAAATGACAGTAAAGATATTTTATAGATAAGGCTAACGGTGTTCTTTTGATATTTCTATTCATCAAAGAATCCCAAAATTTCCACACACACACACAAAAAAAGGTTAAGCAGCACAACTGTTTTCCACATTGGTCATTCATTTAAAAAAAATACTTGAGTTCCAAATTGGCATATTAAAATGATTTCTGGAGGATCATGTGACAATGAAGACTAGAGTAATGATGGTGAAAATTCAGCTTTGACATAACAGGTGTTACGGAAGCAGACTCAAGAGATGGATATGGAGGTTAACGGGATTTTATTGACAAGACAGAGCGGGAACAGAATGCAGGTAAGTGATATGAACAATGATAATTTGGAGAGCGGTGTGCAGGCGATGAGTGGTTCTTACAGGTGATGACTGTAGACACAGAGACAGAGATGAGATGCTGGAGATGGAACACTGGAGAGAATGGATACTGGTCATTGGAGCATTTAGGAGATACGGGTTTGGAGATAGCAAGGTAAGTAGTCCTCTTTGCTTGAACGAGACTGGACAATGAACAGTAATGAGGAGTGTGTCTTTATAGTGGTAGTGATGATGGTGCAGGTGTGTCTGATTAGAATTCAGGTGAGGGAGTGCGCTGTGATTGACTGGTATGAGAGCCTGTATTACATTGTAAAATATATTAAAATAGAGAATTTAATTTAAATTTAATTTAAATTGTAATAATATTTCACAATATTACTGTTTTTACTGCATTTGTGATCAAATAAATGTCGCCTTGGTGAGCACAAGAGACTTTTTTTAAAATACAGTTATCAAAATTATTCAACCCCCATTGTAAATCACTTTTATTGGCAAAATTAACAGACTTTCAGCTGTTTGTACTGAACAAATCAAATCTTATGGGGTGGCAGTGGCTCAGTGGTTCATGTAGGTTGTCTACAAACCGGAAGGTTGGTTGTTCAATCCCTGGTTCCCTGACCAAGTGTCGAGGTGTCCATGAACAAGACACCTAACCCCTCTGCCTTACATGGCTGACACCGGTGTATGAATGAGTGAGTGAATGGGTGAATGTGAGGCAAAAATGTAAAGCGCTTTGGTGACCATTGGGTCTATGAAAGCGCTATATAAATGCAGTCCATTTACCAAAAGTAATTGAAATAGCTCAACAAAACAAATGTTTAAAGTTCCCCAAATTCCGCTGAAAATGCAACTTTTAATGACTTTTATTCAACCCCCTGAAAAGAATTCCTCACAACAGCAAAAATCTGCATAACAGGTGTTGTCTCAAGCGCACCTGATGCAACTATTCAAGGGCTTCATTAGTTGCACCAGGTGTGCTTGAGCTAGAACACATGAAATACCTGAACTGGCTAGGTTTGTTTGGTGTCACATTTGACTGCATGTTTGAAATATGGCTAAGTCAATAGAATGGTCCAAAAAGTTAAGAGAAGATATCATCGCCCTTCACAAACAAGGAACAGGATACAAAAAGATACCGAAGGCACTAAATGTTCCTAGAGACACCGTTGGAAGCATAGTTTGCAAGTTCAACGTTGAACAAAGTTCAACAGTGGTTACACTACCTGGACGGGGCAGAAAAAGGAGGCTATCAATGGCAGGTTCAGAAAAACCCTTGAGTCACCGCAAAAGACCTGCAGCAAGACTTGGTGGCAAAAGTCACTGAGGTTTCCGCTTGGGCAGTAAGACGCGTACTAAACGCATGTGGTTTCCATGCCAGAACTCTACACCATTACTGACCCAAAAGCACAAGAAAAGTCGGCTGCAATTTGCTTAAAATCATATAAATAAGCTACAAAACTTTTTGGATTCTGTTCTGTGGAGCAATGAAACAAAACTGAACTTTTGGATCAGCAGTAATGACAACATCAGCAGAATGAAGCATATGCTGAAAAGAACACTCTGCCTCTGTTGAGCATGGTGGGGCTCAGTGATGCTCTGGGGCTGCTTTGGATCCTCTAGCACTGGAAACCTGCAGCGTGTGGAAGGCAAAATGGATTAATTGATGTATCAGGAAATCCTAGGAAAAAACGTCATGCTGTCAATTAGGATACTAAAGCTTGGGCGTCATTGGACCTTCCAACTGGACAATGATCCCAAGCATACCTCAAATTCTACCAAGGCTTGGTTGCAGAAGAAGTCCTGAAAGATTCTACAGTGGCCATCATCACAGTCACCTGACTCCCTCTGGTGGGATTTGAAGAAGGCGGTTGCAGTACACAAACCCAAGAATATTACTGGACTGGAGGCCATTGCTCATGAGGAATGAACATTGTAACGGAGTGTTACAACATGCCCAACCTGCACAGCTGGGATTTAAATCCTGCTAGTGTCTTCTGCTAGTTAGGGAAGCATTAAAGAACCATACCAACTGTTAAATAACATATTGGAGATTAAAATAATATCAGATTTGTCTAATTTAAAATAAACACCAAAAATAGAGATGAAAAATTAACATAAGAAATTTACTTTTGTTATGGTTAAATAAATGTTCAGTGATATCTTCTGAAAACAGATGACCTACACCAGGAAGAAGTTACGCTCCCTCCTGACATGCAACCAGTCAATCCACCAGAGCACAAACTGGATATCAGTCTACCCAATGGAGTGAGGTAGAACAAACTGTGAGATCGGAGCAAGATCCGCATCATCTCCTGGTCCCAACGGAGTTCCATACAGGCTCTACAAAAACGCACCAGATGTCCTGCGATTCTTCTGGAAACTAATGAGGGTTGTGTGGCAAAAGAAGGAGATACCAACGTCCTGGCGGAGAGCCGGAGGGATCCTAATCCCCAAGGAAAAGGACTCATCAGAGATCGGACTGTTCCGCCAGATCAGCCTTCTAAACATCGCCAAAAAGGAGGGAACAGATCTTCATGTGGTGTTTCTGGATCTGGCGAACGCCTTTGGCTCAGTCCCTCACAACCTCTTGTGGACAGCCTTTGACTACTTCAGGGTCCCAGTAGCTTTCATAACCTTTGTCAAGGCCTATTTCGAGGATGTCCAACTCTGCTTGACAAATGCAGAGTATACAACAGCATGGCAATACCTGGAAGTGGGAATCATGGCCGGCTGCACCATCTCCCCGCTGGCCTTCACCCTAGCCATGGAGGTCATCATTCGGGCCTCTCGATGGACGGTTGGCGGACAACAAGTAAGACCAGGGCTGAGGCTGCCACCGCTCAGAGCCTACATGGATGACCTCACAACTCTCACCACGACTAAGGTTTGCACTACGCGGCTACTAAGAAAACTCCAGGAAAACATTGAGCGAGCTCACATGAAGATCAAGCCGAGCAAGTCCAGAAGCATCTCCATTATCAAGGGAAAGCTGTCAGACCACCGCTTTCACATTGGTGAGGAACCCATTCCAATGGTTTCCGAGAAGCCAGTTAAGAGTCTAGGTCGTTGGTATGATGCCTCCCTCAAAGACAAAGAGCAAGTCGAGCAGCTCAGGAGGGAGGTAGCTAGCGGCCTGGAGAACATCGACAAAACCATGCTTCCTGGCAAGCTCAAGCTGTGGTGTATGCAGTATGGACTACTTCCACGTCTCCTGTGGCCTCTAACCCTGTATGAAGTCCCGCTCACAAAGGTGGAGAAGCTGGAGAGACTGGTCAGCTCATATATAAGGAAGTGGCTTGGCCTTCCCATGTGCCTCAACAGAATTGGGCTCTACGGCAAAGGGATGTTACACCTGCCCATTTCCAGTCTGACAGGAGTACAAGTGTGCCAAAGTCAGACTGGAGATGATACTGCTGGATTGGAGTGATCCATTCGTAGCCCAAGCTGCCCCCATCCTGGCCACCGGGAGGAAGTGGACCCCATTGGCTGCTACCGAGCAGGCAAAGGCAGCACTCAGACACAAAGACATCATGGGCCAAGCGCAGGAGGGGTGGAGTGGTCTTGGCCTTGGGGCTAGTACACCAGCGTGGAGCAAGGTCTCTAAATCTCAGAGACGCAAACTGGTGGTCCAGGAGATACATCGGGAGGAGGACGCAGGAAGGTGCGCCCAAGCTGTGGCGCAGGCAAAGTAAGGGCAGTGGATGCATGGAACGGAGTGGAGAAGAGGAAGATCTCCTGGAAAGAGTTGTGGGAGATGGAGGCATTCAGGGCAAGTTTTACAATCAGGGCTGCCTATGATGTCTTGCCTTCCCCCGCAAACCTAAGCCAGTGGAATGCCGAAAACCCCATGTGCCCTCTATGTCCAAGTCCAGCAACACTGAAGCACATCTTAGTGGGATGTAAGACCAGCCTCACCCAAGGCCGTTATACCTGGCGGCACAACCAGGTGCTAAAGAGTCTTGCAGCAGTGCTAGAAAGTCGACAGACAAGTGTGAATGCCCTTCCTCTCCCGTCATCCCGGTGGCAGATGACACCATTTGTCAAGTCAAGTCAAGTCAAATATATTTATATAGCGCTTTTCACAATACAGATTGTATCAAAGCTGCTTCACAGTATCAATCAAAACAACTTAACAATGTTTGTTTATTACTGGAAAAAGACATCCAAGTTTGGTAGAGCTGATCAATGGTATGATTGGTTAATTAATTTGAATATCCCCATATGAATATTTGAATATTTGTCCGGGAGGGTGAGGGTCAAGCCAGCCTCACCACCACAAGATCAGACACTGGGCAGAGCACGGGACTGGAAGCTGCTGGCAGACTTGGGCAAGAAACTCTGCTTCCCAGGTGAGATCGCAGGTACAAACCAGCGACCAGACCTTGTTCTGTGGTCAGCCTCACTCAAGCTTGTTTTCATCATTGAGCTCACAATGCCCTGGGAGGGTGCAGTGGAAGAGGCTTACGAACGGAAAAGGCTGAGGTACGCTGAACTTGCAGCTGATGCGCAACAACAAGGCTGGTAAGCGTACATGTGCCCAGTGGAAGTAGGCTGCAGAGGGTTCGTAGCCACCTCAACATCCAGGCTACTCAGGGAGATGGGAGTGTGAGGGAAGGCCCATCGGCAGGCAGTCAGCCGAGTATGGCTGTGCCTACCATAATTTGGCTGTGGATGAAGAGAACGGACTCCGTCTGGGCCTTCAAATGAGGTGATGGCACCTAGGGAGTGAACCTAGGATGCTGGAATTCACTGCTGAACCCTCTGGAGGTGTCGTGGGTCTATCAGCGAAACACAGAACGAGGGCGCCCACTTGATAACCCAAAGGGTGCCATCACTCCTTTGAACATCCCACAGAGTCCCATCGGTGCCTCAAGTATGAATCTATTGAGGGATATCAACATCTAGTCCTATACAACAGACCTTCCAAAGATTTCTGAATTTTGGCTATATAGAGAAAAAAAAATCTGTATATTGTTGATAAGGCAAATAGTAAATACACTGTTTCATCATGCTAGCATGTGTGGAAATATTTAAAACAAGGGTGTTACAACTAGCCCTGCATTAGGTTGTGCCCCGCTCTCCCCTATACTAAATATGTTTGCCATGAAGGGTTTGTATAATAGAGATTATTAAAAGAGACTGCAGAAGTTATTAAAAGTTGCATTTTCAGTTGAATTTGGGGGAACCACTGAGAACATTTATTTCTAGATTTGTTGAACTATTCCAGTTACTTTTGTTTGATTTGTTCACTGCAAACAGCTGAAAGTCTCTACATTTTGCCAATAAACCTAATTTGCAATGGAGGTTGAATAATTTGTACAATAAACTGTGTGTGTCTGTGTGTGTGTGTAATATATATATATTAGGGGTGTAACGATACGCGTATTCGTATCGAACCGTTCGGTACGAGGCTTTCGGTTCGGTTTTCGGTACGCATTTTCAAACCGAACGGTTCGTTGGACCATTTTTCCTGCCGACCAAAATTTCGTTATTTTAAATGTAGTATATCTCCATCATTGCTCAAAGTAAAAAAAAAAAAATATCATACTTTATGATGTTAGTTTTAATAAAAATATAATAAATAAAAAAATCAAGAAAATTTCTCTGCCATTTCTTTCTTTTTGCTGCATTGAAAACGTACCGAACCGAACCGTGGCACAAGTGTATCGTATCGAACCGAACCGTGAATTTTGTGAACCGTTACACCCCTAATATATATATATATATATATATATATATATATATATATATATATATATATATATATATACACACTCACCTAAAGGATTATTAGGAACACCATACTAATACTGTGTTTGACCCCCTTTCGCCTTCAGAACTGCCTTAATTCTACATGGCATTGTTTCAACAAGGTGCTGAAAGCATTCTTTAGAAATGTTGGCCCATATTGATTGGATAGCATCCCAAAGATGCTCTATTGGGTTGAGATCTGGTGACTGTGGGGGCCATTTTAGTACAGTGTCATGTTCAAGAAACCAATTTGAAATGATTCAAGCTTTGTGACATGGTGCATTATCCTGCTGGAAGTAGCCATCAGAGGATGGGTACATGGTGGCCATAAAGGGATGGAAATGGTCAGAAACAATGCTCAGGTAGGCCGTGGCATTTAAACGATGCCCAATTGGCACTAAGGGGCCTAAAGTGTGCCAAGAAAACATCCCCCACACCATTACACCACCACCACCAGCCTGCACAGTGCTAACAAGGCATGATGGATCCATGTTCTCATTCTGTTTACGCCAAATTCTGACTCTACCATCTGAATGTCTCAACAGAAATCAAGACTCATCAGACCAGGCAACATTTTTCCAGTCTTCAACTGTCCAATTTTGGTGAGCTCTTGCAAATTGTAGCCTCTTTTTCCTATTTGTAGTGGAGATGAGTTGTACCCGGTGGGGTCCTTGCTGTTGTAGCCCATCCGCCTCAAGGCTGTGCGTGTTGTGGCTTCACAAATGCTTTGCTGCATACCTCAGTTGTAATGAGTGGTTATTTCAGGCAAATTTGCTCTTCTATCAGCTTGAATCAGTCGGCCCATTCTCCTCTGACCTCTAGCATCAACAAAGCATTTTCGCCCACAGGACTGCCGCATACTGGATGTTTTTCCCTTTTCACACCATTCTTTGTAAACCCTAGAAATGGTTGTGCGTGAAAATCCCAGTAACTGAGCAGATTGTGAAATACTCAGACCGGCCCGTCTGGCACCAACAACTATGCCACGCTCAAAATTGCTTAAATCACCTTTCTTTCCCATTCTGACATTTAGTTTGGAGTTCAGGAGATTGTCTTGACCAGGACCACACCCCTAAATGCATTGAAGCAACTGCCATGTGATTGGTTGATTAGATAATTGCATTAATGAGAAATTGAACAGGTGTTCCTAATAATCCTTTAGGTGAATGCCAATGCTGCAGCTATCCAGTTCTGAGGAGCTGGATGTTGTCAGCATTGATACAGGGGAACTTGAACCCCTGAACATGAGGAGCTTGTGGAGGTGCTCACTCGTGCTGTTTCAAAATTAAGCATTGAGTGGCCAGCTGTTAGGCAGGAGTATGTTTCAAAAAGTAAACTTGATGAACGATTTTTGCCTTCCCGTGTTCAGCCTCCACGGAGGTGCCTACCATTTTTTCCCGATCTCCACACTGAGGTGTCCAGGTCGTGGAAGAGACCCGCCTCTTATCGTGTATTTAGTCCCCAATCATCTTTCCTTGACCAAGGAAGTTAACTCTAAATGCACCAAGTGTACTCATTATGGCAGGACAATGCACCTTCAAGGGGTTTGATCAAGAACAAATGGCATTTCTCATCCCTTATGTTACATTAAATGGAATTTGTAAAACAACTGACCGATGGATTGAATAATGATGATGTCTGAAAAGACTGTACATTGGATGGTTACTTTGTTTCAAAGTAGTCAATCCATAACCTGAACTAAAATATTTAGGGACACGTTTAAAAAAAACGTAAGATATTCTAACATGACTAAAAACCATTAAAATGACAATCCAAAAGTAGCCACATCAAAATCAACATGTTAGTTGACCAGGCACATATTTTATTTATTTGCCTTAACTAACAGTTAGTTCTCTAAATGAAAATGAAAAACATATTACTTAGGAATACCATTTATTATTATAGTATGACTGTTAAAACCACCCATTCTAGCTTTGAATAACTAGTCTAGCTGCTAGGTCTGCTGTTAGCTGGCAGATCGTTAGTTTTTCGCTTCTTACACATACATGCTAGCAAGAAACGTTGACAAATAGCCTAGTTGACAAACGTACTCTTCTAATCATTACACTGGGCAACTAAAGCAACTTTTGATAAAGGAACTCGAACTTCTAATATTGTACTATAAGCAATTATTATGGAGATATAAACATAATCGAAGCACTTACACGATTTTCAGTCAGGATTTTGCAAGAGTCTTCCTCGTCTCTTAAGGCACCAGCTTTACCCACCTAGCCTCTCAGAAATACTTCGGCTTTGGTGGGTAAGGCTTATTCGGCGGCTTGTCAGGCTTCAGCGTGTCTGCATACTATGTCGATATTGCATGCATACCAAGCCGATCTTTTTAAAGGATGTGAGTGAGAGTGAGGAGGTCAGCACTGATGTGGTTCGCGAACTACGTCAGGCTGCAGATTTATCTCTGCGTGCCACCAAGGAGTCTGCTAAATTAATGGGCTGTACTACAGCCCTGGTGGCCGCAGAGAGACATTTATGGTTAAATCTCTCTGAAATGAAGGATAAAGAAAAAGCTTTTCTTCTAGATGCTCCCCTTTGTCCTTCTGGTTTATTTGGTGACGCGGTTGATACGGTCATTGATACATTTCAGGAAGAATAGAAATGGCTTTTCAAAAATTCCTCCCACTTAAAGTGCATATCCCAGGGTCTGCTGGGCGAGGGCAGACCAAGCCGTCGACAAGCTCCTCACATAGGGCGCAACAAAAGCAGAGTGTCGCGTCTCGTGCTCCCCCTTCTAAACAGTGGGATCAGACGCGGCACTCTCAGGCGAATGCAAGATGGCGCCAGTGTGTGTGGCCGGCCGTCTGTTGCAGAGCAATTTATTTGTCACTTTATTGTTTCTGTCGCTGTTTATGCAATGTATTGACTCTCTGCTGGTGTATGATCGCCAAACACTGTTGGACTATCGTCTTGTGTTAGAGAAGACTCTCGGGTGTGATTGGAGTGGCAAGAAAACTTTTCTCCCTCCCTTCCTACTGAACATACCAGCTCAGCTCGCACGAAATCCAGTTTCCCTTGTCCGGAAAAGACGTTCTAGACGTCGTGGGAAACGCAGCGGCCAGCTGGTGAAGCTGAAAGCTTACCTGGCGGACAGTCTTGCCCTTGGAGTATGTTGTCACCTTGATTCGCTCCAGGATCGCTTTTTTCCCGGGCGTGCATTGTATCCTGCTGGCGCCTGCCTAGTACCGATTCTCGGCTCGGATGTGGAGTATTCTCGCCGGCGCTCGCCTCGTCTTCGTAGAGGCGGCGTTAACCGTGGACACCTTCGGTCGTTGAGTTATGTGACCCGCATGACCAGCTCCCCTGCTCCTGTCAGAGCTGCCCTAGTCAACGCGAGATCGCTGGCGAATAAGACTTTTATTTTAAAAGACCTTTTTTCCCGGCATAACTTGGATTTATTATTCGTGACTGAAATTTGGTTGAATGTTGGTGAGTTGAGCTCTTTTTCTGAACTCCTACCGCTTGACTGCACTTATCTTAATTCTCCGAGGACTACTGGCCGAGGAGGAGGACTTGCTGTTATTTTTAAGGATAAGTACAACTGCAGACCAGGGACGTGCAGAGAGTTCCTCAAGGGCAGGGGCTCAAATGTAAAAATGGGGCATGCATATATATATTTATGCATTACTATTTTTAATGTTTTAGAAAGAAGTATCTTATTGAAAAATTGATCAAGGCAACATTTTGTAGTTCATTTTTTTTTTATAAAAAAACCCCAGTAATATTGTGAAATATTCCTAAAATCTAAAATAATGGTTTTCTAGTTTAATAGACATAGTAACCTATAACCTTTTTCAGGATTCTGAGTTTAAAAGTTACAAAAAGAACAGCATTTATCTCTAATAGAAATATGTTCAACCAATATCCACTATAGCCTACTGTTCAGAAGTTTGGGGTCAGTAATTTTCTTTCTTTCTTTTATTCAGCAAGGATAGTAAAGACTTATAAAATAATTTCTATTTTTATTAAATGCTGTTATTTTTAACTTTTTATAAATAAATAAAAAATTGAGCACCACAACTATTTCCAACTTTGATAATAAATCAGCATATTAGAATGATTTCTGAAGGAACATGTGAAACTTAAGTTAGGGTTAGTAATGATGCTGCAAATTCAGCTTTGCATCAGAGATAAGTGATATTTTTTAAGTAGGCCTATATTAAAATAGAAAACCATTATTTTAAATTTTAATAATTGTTTTCTGTATTTTCAATCAAATAAATGCAGGCTTGAAGCGCATAAGAGGCTTCTTTAAAAAACATTAAAAAATTGTAATGTGTCAATTTTTGACCGGTTCTGTACATAGACAGTATAAGAAGTGGACAGAGCCATCTCATTGGAACTCAGTTGAGACAGTTGAAGCCCATTTTTAGCGATTTTTTAGCACTTCCGTTCCTGACGCGCAGACTCAAACCGACTCAAACTAAGCTTGATGACGTGAGCACCCTGTCTGACAGATGTAAATATTCTAGTAGCTGTGCGTGACAACTGCCAACGTTGATCTTGCAGAGACGGCGAGCTTGAGCAAAGAGTTCTTTGGCGTGAGTGAGCAGGAGTAAGTAATTTGTATAGTATTTATTTTAAAATGTAACGCCAGTACGCCATATTAAGTTAATGCATTGATTGCCTGCGAGCTTCTCCTCCTGTCTGTACGGTAATTTCTCTACTGTGCGACAGAGCGTCGAGTGGTTATGACGCAATCGTTAGCCTATTTTTACAAAAACTGTTTCTACAGGGCCATAATGTAACATAGAAGGTAATGGAGCCCTTTATACATTGTCGTGTGTCTTTAGAAATAAATAATGGACAAATGGAGTCTTTAAAGCCCATGTTGCAGGTTTTTTAAAAAAAAATTGTATTAATATAACCATGTATGAAAATATCATAAGAAAAGTTAATGCAGGATTTAAAATTGTTTTGCGAGACATAAGGGCATACATTTAGTAGAAAACGTAACAGTTTCCTTGACCGTGTTGAAAAACCGCTTTTTTTCAGCATCGCGTCATATTACGTCACGGCCGGTAGTCGTTCGCCTGCCTCTGCGTTTACTCAATGGAGAGTGCGCTGGGATTCAGTGTGTTTTCTGTGGTTGTTGTATTTCAATTAATTATCGTCGTGGTAATTATTGTGAATTATGGCCTGTCAGGACATCGACTCCACAGATTTTCGAACAAAAAAAGGACGGTGCGTTTTGTGCAGGTGAAGAGACGGACTTCACTTCTGCATCTGCTCCGAAACACGCGGTCGATCGTGTGTAGCGTTCACTTTAGACCGGATGATAATCCAGGCGATATGATGGAGTTCAACATGGGATGCCGAAGCAAGAACCTAGTGAGCCTCCTTCGGTGCACGCACACACACACAGACAGCTCCTTCATCGGGTCTGCCGGTCCATCAACATGTGGTTCGGCCAGCGGTGGGAAACATGACGGGCACGGATCCGTCAGAGATCACTTATTGTACATCTGTTTTACAAAATGTGCCTTGTCTTAATTTAATTCATGAACATATCCTACATAAACTTGTAATGTAATGCATTTATGTGTTTGTTATTAGTCTGCAGCCGAAACTTATGATATAGTATATCATAATAATATGTTATTATTATTATTATAACGTTAAATATAATATTATGTTCTATAATTCATTTTCAATCTGTACAAAACCACTTTAACGTTGGTGTTGGCTGTTTACATATGACGTTTTTATACAGTTAGACAGCTGTGATTGTGATTAGTTTTGTATTCATTTATTCAAAACCTTTAAATATAAAGTCCCTCTTCCTCTGGAAACTGTCTCCTAATGACTTACATACACAACACATGCAGTTAAAGGTCTACTAGCTTTGTTATTGCCCGATACATGATCATAATCATTGCTTTCCTATTGTTTACTTTAAGATCGCGCTCCCGGCCGTTACGTCACTTCCGGCTTGGCGGTTTTCAAATGCGGAACTAAAATTTTCACACAAAAATGACTCTAGAAGCCTAAATAGCATTTTATAAGTATATGTTTATATTTAAATCTAGTTTAAATCATTATTTTCTATACATTGGCTCACTGTGTACTCTAACCTGCAACATGGCCTTTAAACACCTCAGATGTAAAGTTATTCGCTGTCAAAGTGACGCCAAAATGAATGGGAGTCAATGGGAATGCTAACGCAAGTGAAGTTCTGCTACAAGATGGCGGCACGCGGCCGGCTTCAACTTCCGGTCGATGGATTACCCCCTTGGTTCTGTACTATTATCAAAAATCTCCATTTTGCGTGTTGTAGTCAGCCTACACTTCACATCATAGGCCTGTAGGTGGCCCTGGGCTTCATTAATTTGAACCAACTATGATAGTTTTCAAATGGTAAACGGTGTATCAATATATTTTACATATGCTAAATACATGACTTGAATACTACTTACGATTAAAGCGACTTTTGGTGCTGGTTTTGTGCAGTGCTTTGTAGTCAATTAACATCCATTGTTTCAATGACGCAGATCCAGATCGCTTCGTAAATGTAAATTCGATTGTAATTTTGAAACGATTTCTGAATGGCTAGAAAATTGCCGCTCCACTTCACATTGTCCAATGAAATTTGAACTTTTTGTGCCAGATGACGATTGGTCGGTGTATTATATAACAAACAGTCATCAATGAATTATGTAATATTTTAAAATATGTAATATGTGGATTTAAAAAATAATACACTACCTTTGATTATTGGAAGAAAAAAAGAAGAAGTTTAAAAATGGTTTGGTTAATTTTTTCCTGCCGGCGTCCAGCCTACTCACTGAAAGAACCATATATTGTGGCTCGAGCGCATCAGTTCGGTTCCTCATCAGACTGCGGAATACCTACGTTGTCGTTTACACTAGTGCATTTGCTTTTTAAAACGCATAACTTTTGCTACTGTTGCGCGCGCCTGTCGTCCTCCGAAGTTTTAGACCCTCGAAAACGGAGACTGACCTCTTCAGTCGAGTCCGAAGCAAGACACGCAAGTGACGCAACCCATAGCAACGAGTCATGGCAACGGCACCTCAGACCAATAGTAACCAACTGCAGAACCGCAGAACCATACGTCATAGCAGTGTGATGGTGCGTTCACACCGGACGCGAATAGCGCGTCAGGCGCGAGTGATTTCAATGTTAAGTCAATGCAAAGACGCGTTACGCGCGTAAAAAATTCCTGCGGCGCGAATGAGGCGTAGAGCGCGGCGCGGTAGACGCGAATACGCCTCATTCGCGCGTCAAGTTCGCGCGAATGGCGCGAATTGAAGCGTCTGGCGCGGAAGCGCGTTACGCGCGAATGATTTAGTTAGTGCTATTTGTGCATTCACGCGTTTGACGCGAATACGCGTCTGCCGCCCGAGTTGAAAAATCTGAACTTCTGCGTCAATTCGCGCCGCGTTAACCAATCAGGAGCCTGCTTGATGTCACGTGGTGAAGTATCTAGATGCTGGATGCCTCAATCCATTATTTTGTAATATGACTAAATGGAATAAAATGACTATTTTATTATATTCTGTTCTAATGCAGCAATAAAGCAAATATTTTATCACATAAAAACTTGATTTAAATATATGAGACATATTCATTTTGTATTGAATGCTTTTTATTCCATTTCTAGATTATATGAAACATTATTATTCTAATGTAAAGACAACCAACATAGTACATCATTATTCTACACCCGACGGTGTCGGTTGACGGTTATATATATTTGACAGATTAGGTTGGTGAGGGCGAGGGTGATCCTCGCTCCGATGCGGGACAACAGGCCATCAGACTGGGCGCGGGACAGGCGGAAGTACCGCTGAAAGCGGCCGTCATCCAGGCGCTGCTCCTGGAGCGAGGAAATGGTGAAACTCGCCAAACTGAGTTCGCCTCCGAATAGTCTGGTGGACCCAAATACAGCGACGATGATCTGTACGCCGTTGTTCTGCTTTTCAGAGCAAATACAGAGCGGTGACTCTCTCGATAATTGCTCGATCAACATAAAAAAGATGGCGGCCAACAGATTTCGAATCTGACGCGCGTGACGCGCGTAAATTTCGCTTCAAACTTTTGTTTTTACGCGCGTCAGTTTCACTCTTGACACGCGAATTAACACAAAGTGGTCAAGCGTCAAACTAGACGCGGTAGACGCGAATTTGACGCGCTATTCGCGTCCGGTGTGAACGCACAGTGAGGCTGACAGCGCCAGCCTAATGGTGCGTTCACACCGGACGCGAATAGCGCGTCAGGCGCGAATGATTTCAATGTTAAGTCAATGCAAAGACGCGTTACGCGCGTAAAAAATTCCTGCGGCGCGAATGAGGCGTAGAGCGCGGCGCGGTAGACGCGAATACGCCTCATTCGCGCGTCAAGTTCGCGCGAATGGCGCGAATTAAGAATCTGGCGCGTTAAGCGCGTTACGCGCGAATGATTTATTTAGTGCCATTTGTGCATTCACGCGTTTGACGCGAATTCGCGTCTGCCGCCCGAGTTGAAAAATCTGAACTTCTGCGTCAATTCGCGCCGCGTTAACCAATCAGGAGCCTGCTTGATGTCACGTGGTGAAGTATCTAGATGCTGGATGCCTCAATCCATTATTTTGTAATATGACTAAATGGAATAAAATTACTATTTTATTATATTCTGTTCTAATGCAGCAACAAAGCAAATATTTTATCACATAAAAACTTGATTTAAATATATGAGACATATTCATTTTTTATTGAATGCTTTTTATTCCATTTCTAGATTATATGAAACATTATTATTCTAATGTAAAGACAACCAACATAGTACATCATTATTCTACACCCGACGGTGTCCGGTCTGTTATATTTGACAGATTAGGTTGGTGAGGGCGAGGGTGATCCTCGCTCCGATGCGGGACAACAGGTCATCAGACTGGGCGCGGGACAGGCGGAAGTACCGCTGAAAGCGGCCGTCACCCAGGCGCTGCTCCTGGAGCGAGGAAATGGTGAAACTCGCCAAACTGAGTTCGCCTCCGAATAGTCTGGTGGACCCAAATACAGCGACGATGATCTGTACGCCGCTGTTCTGCTTTTCAGAGCAAATACAGAGCGGTGACTCTCTCGATAAATGCTCGATCAACATAAAAAAGATGGCGGCCAAACAGATTTCGAATTTGACGCGCGTAAATTTCGCTTCAAACTTTTGTTTTTACGCGCGTCAGTTTTACTCTTGACACGCGAATTAACACAAAGTGGTCAAGCGTCAAACTAGACGCGGTAGACGCGAATTTGACGCGCTATTCGCGTCCGGTGTGAACGCACAGTAACAGTCTGATGCCGGAAGTGGGCGTGGCAAGGCATTACGCTACTTTTGTGTTTTAGAACGTTTCAAAGTTTAAAACAACATTATTATAAATAGTTTTTAAACGATTTCATTAAATATGCATTTAAGATGTGTGTATAACAAGTGAAACTCGAAAAATTAGAATATTGTGCAAAAGTTAATGTATTTCAGTAATTCAAATTAAAAGGTGAAACTAATATATTTAGTAGCCTATATAACTACATATGCATGATTATACTTTTCAGAGGGCCGACATTTCTGTATTTAAAATCCTTTTTTTGTATTGATTTCAGGTAATATTCAAATTTTCTGAGATTTTAAATTTGGGGTTAATAACAATAATAATTATAATAATAATAACTATGTTTTGTCCTATTAACAAAAGACAGACAATGTAGGCTACTATTAACAAATGTTAATAGTTTTTTAAAAGTTAAAATTATACTTTATCCATTTGTTTTGTGTCAAATGATTAACAATATAAATTGAACAAAGCTTAAAACATACAAAATAATAAAACGAAAACAAAGCCTGAACATTTGATTTAATTGAAAAGCATTTTTTAAATAAAATGTGTTTTTTACCCTCTGAAATAGCAAAACCTGCCTGCTCCAAATAAATAATAGTAATTAAATAAAAATACAAAATCTAAATAAATAAATTATATAAAACAAAATCTAAATAATTCTAAATTCCATACACATGGAGTTAATCCTGACGATTCATGGGGCGCCTTTCGTCATGACACTCGCTTTTATAAGATTTATTTTATTTGGTTTGATTTTGTTTTTTATAATTTCTTTTATTTAGTTAAATTTTGTATTTTTATTTAATTACTATTATTTATTTAGAGCAGGTACATCTAGTGTGTGATGCTTTTGCCATTTCAGAGGAAAACAATTATTTTATTTTATTAATAATTTCTGTTTCAGTCCACCATAGAATTATGTTGTGTTGGTCTATGAATTAAAAAATTGTTAGTTGTGAAATGGCTGAGTTTTAACAAACGTTAATAGTTTTTTAAAAGTTAAAATTATACTTTATCCATATGTTGTGTCAAACGATTAACAATATAAATAAATAAAAAAAGCTTTAAACAAAAAAAATAATACAATAAAAACAAAGCTTGAACATTTGATTGAATTGAAAAGCATTTTTAATAGTAGTATATTGTCTTTTGTTAATAGGACAAATAATTCTTATCTTTTATAATATTTGATATATATATAGGTGAAACTCGAAAAATTTGAATATTGTGCAAAAGTTATAATTTTGATGATTAGGCCTATGGTGTACAGATTATGAAAACCCCAAATTTAAAATCTCAGAAAATTAGAATATTACCTGAAATCAATACAAAAAAAAGGATTTTAAATACAGAAATGTTGGCCCTCTGAAAAGTATAATCATGCATATGTAGTTATATAGGCTACTAAATATATTAGTTTCACCTTTTAATTTGAATTACTGAAATACATGAACTTTTGCACAATATTCTAATTTTTCGAGTTTCACTTGTTATACACACATCTTAAATGTATATTTAATGAAATCGTTTAAAAACTATTTATAATAATGTTGTTTTAAACTTTGAAACGTTCTAAAACACAAAAGTAGCGGAATGCCTTCCCACGCCCACTTCCGGCATCAGACTGTTAGGCTGGCGCTGTTAGCCTCACACTGCTATGACGTATGGTTCTGCGGTTCTGCAGCTGGACCTATCTCCCTCAGACTGACAGAAACGTACAAATAAACGTGATTTTAGGCTATTTTAGTTTTGTACACATTGTCATGTTAATTATAATTAAATGCATTTTGTTTTATTGAAAACAATATTATCATTATTTGTTTGAGAGGGGCACTTTCGATTAATTTAGAAAAAGGGCAGGGGCTCGAGCACCCAAAGCCCCCCCCTCTGCACGTGCCTGCTGCAGACAATTGTCGATGACTACATTTTCGAGTTTTGAATTAATAACGTTTGAATTGGGTAAATCTCCGCCCGTTCTGTGTGCACTCATTTTTCGACCTCCGAAATACAACAAAACCTTAATCGGAGACTTTTCTGAATTTTTGTCTGAAATAATGCCGAAATATGACCAGATCTTAATTGTAGAAGATATGAACATTCATGTATGCTGTCCTATGAATTTGTTGGCTAAAGATTTTTTAAATCTTATCGATGCTTTTAATCTTACACAGTTTGTAAGTGGTCCAACGCAGATCCATGGCCACACATTAGATTTAGTTTTGTCATACGGTCTCCCTATTTTAAATATTGAAGTACATGACGCTGTCTTCTCTGATCATGCACCGTTTCCAGTAATATTGTTAAGAAATGTGCTCCGCTTCGTTTCTGCAGGGTGATTACACCTGCCACTGCTGTACAATTCTCCGAAACATTTAGTACTGTTATGGAGACTACAGGGCTCTCCGCCTGTCTAGGTACAGATGAGATGATTTCTTCTTTTTTATTCACCTGCAGAAAAATTCTCGACAAAATTGCACCACTAAAACCCAGGCGCTCCAAATCTAATTTTGAACCTTGGATCAATGACTTAACTCGAGTTGCTAGGCAAAAGTGTAGGAAAGCCGAGCGTCAATGGAAAAAACATAAATTACAGGTATTCTACGAAATTCTAATGGATAGCTGGCGTGATTACCAGAGGACTGTCAAAGCTGAAAAGGCAAAATATCTCTCTGATATTATTGAAAATAACTGCCATAAACCTCATGTTCTTTTTAGCAAAATTAACTCTGTTCTTCATACCCCACAATCCATAAATCAGGAAGAATCTTCTGTTGACCGCTCCATTTCCATAGTGTGTCCAGCAGTTCTCACTGAGTTTGAGCCTGTATCCCTCTCGGCCCTTACTGATATTCTTACACATTTAAAACCTTCAATTTGTCCTACTGATATCATTTCACCTCGTCTTTTTAAAGAAGTATGGCATACTATTGGACCAATCATCCATGCAACCATCAATAGCAGCCTTACTTTAGGTTATGTGCCACCTTGTTTTAAAGAGGCAGTGGTGCAGCCCATTATCAAAAAGCCAAATCTCGACACCTCAGTTCTTGCAAATTATTGTCCGATCTCTAAACTTCCTTTCATATCCAAGATTCTAGAGAAGGCGGTTCTCGTACAGCTACAATCTTTTTTAGATCTGCATGGTATCCTTGAGGTTTTCCAGTCTGGCTTTAAAGCATTTCACAGTACAGAGTCTGCACTTATAAAAGTTTTTAATGATCTTTTAATCACAACAGACTCTGGAAATTCTGCAATTCTTATGCTGTTAGATCTCACAGCCGCATTTGATACTGTCGACCACAGCGTTCTTATCGCTCGTCTCGAACACAACGTGGGGATTAAAGGCACTGCATTAGAATGGTTTAGATCATATTTATCAGAGAGAGTATTCAAGGTTGGTATTGGTGGCTTTACTTCGGCCACAGTACCACTGACATGTGGAGTTCCGCAGGGCTCTATTTTGGGGCCGATTCTCTTCTCCCTTCTTAAAGAAGCATAACATCAGTTACCATTTTTATGCAGACGATTCACAGATCTACTTGCCTATAAAAAGTAAAGGTGAAAATTCCTTAAAAAGACTGTTAGATTGTTTTTATGACATTAAAGCCTGGATGGCTTGAAACTTTTTACATTTTAATGAAAGAAAAACTGAAGTCATGTTATTTAGACCCAGTAGCTCTACTAGCGCTTCCCAATTGGACCTAGGTCCCCTGGCACCCTATGTCAAGTCCATGGTGACTAACCTTGGTGTTAAGATGGACAGTGATTTTCGACTAGAGAAGCAGATAAACTCCGTTGTAAGAGCTAGTTTCTTTCAACTCAGACTGCTTACCAAACTGAAGCCATTTTTATCATTTACGGATTTTGAGAGGGTTATACATGCTTTATCACAACTCGTCTGGACTATTGTAATGCTTTATATGTGGGCATTAACCAGACCTCCCTCTCCAGATTACAAATGGTTCAAAATGCTGCTGCTCGACTCCTTACCGGAACACGAAAACGAGATCACATTACGCCTGTTCTTGCCTCCCTTCATTGGCTACCGGTTTGTTTTAGAATACATTTTAAGATTCTGTTGTTTGTTTTTAAATCTCTTTATGGTCAAGCCCCAGTTTATATCTCCGAACTACTGAAGATGCACGCTCCTCTGAGGTCATTAAGGTCTGCTGACCAGCTACTCTTTTCTGTCCCTAAAACGCGGCTCAAAAATAGGGGTGATCGAGCATTTTCAGTTGTGGCCCCAAGGCTGTGGAATGATCTGCCTTTGCACGTCAGATTAGCCCCTAGCCTGCACATTTTTAAATCATGACTTAAGACGCACTTTTATTCATTGGCATTTAAACCTGCTTGAGAGTTGTATCTTGTATAGTTTTTTAGTTTGTTTATTGTTTGAATTGCTTGCTTGTTGTTGTTTCCCATGTTTTTTCAACTGTGTCTGAAATTACATTAATGTCCAGCACTTTGGTCAACCTCGGTTGTTTTTAAATGTGCTTTACAAATAAAGCTGGTATGGTATGGAAGCCTTTTGGTGGTAAGACTGATCTGAGGACAGTCAGTATGGCTAAGCAGGCTTCGTCTAAGAAGAAGTCCTGACCCCAAAGGCTCTGACAGTCAGGATGCTGAGGGTGGTCCCCACCGTGAGAGGAAGGTGTTCACAGCATCAGACGGTGCCCGTTCTCTCACGGTGCCCTCAGGGGTCTCTTCTGCCAACCCCGCCTTCGTGTCGGGGCGTAGACGGGCCCAGCGAGCGCTTTCCCGAGGGACGCTCGCCCCCTCTGAGGAGGGGTTTAGAGCAGCCAGACCAGTTGTTCCCTGCCGGTGCGCCATTACAGGGCGCTGTGTCTGCTGCTCGAAATATTCCAGAGGCCAGCCTCGAGAGGCTGGTACCCTTAGTAGATTTTCTGGCAGAGTGGAAAAGTCTCCCAAAAATATCTCAGTGGGTTCTGCAGACGATAGAGAGGGGTTATGCCATTCAGTTCAGATCTCCTCCTCCTCGATTCAACGGGGACCTGAGCAGGCTCTGGTAATGGAACAAGAGGTGAAAACGCTCCTTCAAAAGGAGGCTATCAACGGGTTCCTCCTCCCAGCAAGGAGTCAGGTAATTACAGCCGATATTTCATCGTTCCAAAGAAGGATGGGGGGTTGCAACCAATTTTAGATCTGCGCCTATTAAATCGTGCTGTAGCCAAGCTCAAGTTCAAGATGCTCACGCTTAAGCAAATTGTGTCACAAATCAGATCCGAGGACTGGTTTGTCACGATAGATCTGAAGTACGCATACTTCCACATCTCCATCCTTCCGCAACACAGGAAGTTCCTGAGGTTCGCTTTCGGGGGCGAAGCGTACCAATATCGTGTTTTTCCATTCGGCCTAGCTTTATCTCGCAGCGCTGGAGTTCCGCTGCGACACAGGGCATTCGTATACTGAACTACATAGACGATTGGGTGATTCTGGCTCAATCGCAGCAGCAAGCGACTCGGCATCGAGATGTCGTCCTCGCGCACATCAAAAAATTGGGGTTGAGGCTGAATGCCAAGAAGAGTGTTCTATCTCCATCACAGAAGACATCTTTTCTGGGGGTATTATGGGATTCAGTAGCAATGTGGGCTCGCCTGTCGCCTGCCCGCATCACTTCGATTCTCTCAGCTGTAAAACGAGTAAAGCTAGGCCAGTTGCTCACTGTAAAGCAGTTCCAGAGACTGTTGGGTCTGATGGCAGCAGCGTCCAATGTTATACCTTGCAGCCTGCTGTACATGAGACCATTACAGTGGTGGCTCAGAACCAAGGGGTTCTCCCCGAGGGGAAACCCCCTCCGCATGATCAAAGTTACGCGACGTTGCCTATGTGCTCTGGTCATGTGGAGGGATCCTTGGTTTCTGTCCCAGGGACCTGTGCTGGTAGCTCTTTGTCGTCGTGTAAAGCTAACGACAGATGCTTCCCTCACAGGCTGGGGGGCGATCATGAGTGGTCACCCAGCCCAGGGTCTGTGGCAGGACCATCATCGATTATGGCATATAAATTGTCTAGAGATGTTGGCAGTGTTTCAGGCTCTGAAACACTTCCTACCAGACCTGAGAGGTCATCATGTTCTTGTCCGGTCCGACAACACATTGGTGGTCTCTTACATAAACCATCAGGGGGGTCTGCGCTCTCGCCCGTTATACAATCTGGCTCGCCAGATCCTTCTATGGTCCCAGGGGAAGCTCCTCTCATTGAGGGCGATTTATCTCCCGCGGTATTTAAATCAGGGAGCGGACATCCTGTCGAGGCAGGGGCCGAGACCCGGGGAATGGAGACTCCACCCCGAGGTGGTGGAGCTCCTTTGGATGCAGTACGGTCGTGCCGAGGTAGACCTATTTGCGTCCAGAGAGACATCACACTGTCCACTGTGGTTCTCTCTCAGTTATCCAGCCCTGCTGGGGTTAGACGCTATGGTACAGGTGTGGCCGAGGTCACACCTGTACGCCTTTCCCCCGATTGCTCTGCTCCCAGAAGTTCTGGAGAGGGTTCGCCGGGACGGGGTCAGTCTATTATTGGTAGCCCCATTTTGGCTGGCCCGAGTATGGTTTGTGGACCTAGTGTCTCTCCTAGACGGCTCTCCTCTGGAGATTCCGATCAGGAGGGACCTTCTCTCTCAGGCGAGCGGGTTGATTCATCACCCCCGCCCAGAGTTGTGGAAGCTATGGGCTTGGCCCCTGAGGGGGCCCAGCTCGTAGGTGCTGGTCTCTCAACTGAGGTTGTTGAGACCATCCTTCACTCCAGAGCTCCTTCCATGAGGAGGTTATACGCCTTGAAGTGGAGGCTCTTCACTTCTTGGAGTGGAGAACACCTGTTGGATCCAGTTAACTGCCCAGTGGGTGCAGTGCTGGAGTTCCTGCAGGAGCGCTTCTCCTCAGGGCCATCCCCCTCCACACTAAAGGTGTATGTGGCGGCACTTGCTGCTTACCATGTCCCTTTCAGTGGAGTCTCTATGGGGAGACACCCATTTATAACTCGCTTTCTTCGTGGTACTTTGAGGCTGAGGCCTGTAGTCCGCCTGGAGTCCGCTGAGGCCTGTAGTCCGCCTGTAGTCCGCTGTGACGCCCCTGTGTGGCTTGACTGTTTATGTTTGTCAGTACTGCAAGGGTGATGTGTTCTTCTGTTTTGAGGAGCTGATTGCAGAGGTCCTTCCCGATTGGGAACACCTGGTCCCAGTGCTTCACAGGAGATAAAAGCTCCACCTCCAAGATCGTCGCGCTCTCTCTGATCCTCGCTACCAGCAGTCGCCTGTTGTTTTGGATTTGTTTGTTTGTTTTATTTTAACACTTCAACACCTTACACCACGATCACTCATCCACACTTACACAACTGAGGTTGCTGACTAACCCATCTCATCATTCAGGTATTGTCTGATTATTTTACGTTACAATAAACCTTGTTAATTCAATCGCTGAGTCCTTTCCCAGTTTTTGTCATGGCCTTTTGAGCTCGGTCATGACAAAATGGGGGCTCGTCCGTTTTTGAACTGTTTGAGTAGTGCGATCGATGTGCAAATTTGTTTGAAATAGGTTTGTGGAGTGCTTGAACAGTTAATAGTTAGTTGCGCATGTTGCTTTGTTTGACTATCAAATTCGGTTTGATTGTGAGCAGGGTAGCTCAAGTACGATACATTGTTGTTTTTCCCCATTTTTTCCGGTGGTAATGGTTTGATTTGGGGATGTTTGAAGGAAAGGGCGAAGTGCTATTGTGCTGATTTAGCAGGGTAAGCATTAGGTTTGGTTGGAATTAAGTTGTTGTGGAATTATTTTTTTTATTTTTTTTTATTTTTTTTATTATTCAGGCTGGGGAAGGAGAATTTTAGTCCAAACGTTGTTACAGGTGTCAGATGACAGGTGTGGGTCCTTGTGTGCTATTGTTTAAAAAGCGGTTCTGAGTTTTTCTCTGGTAGGCTGTAGCGACGATCCCCTTTTGGGGCTCGTTGAGCAGATCTGGGTTAGTGCTGTGGAGAACGTGGGTGAAGCTTTGCTTGGGAGCATGTCCGTGGTTCCGGGGGGGTTGCTGGCTTGCTAGTTGCTCTCCTGGTCCAGCGGTCTTCAGTGCGTAAATACCCACCACAAGTAACCACATGAAGACTAGAGGGGAGCTTAGTTAGTTGGGTGATCTTTAGGTAGCGGGGAAACTCCAAACCGTATTGAGGATTAGTCCTCTCAGTGCTCACAGGGAAACGCTACTGTCTACCTGGGCCTGTTGGAGTAGTAAGTTGTTGGGATTTTGGCTGATTGTAATTGGTAGCAGAAATGGTTGACTGTGAAACGTTCGTTGCGGCTCCGTCTGAGGAGGCTTTGGAGGAATGCACAAAAGGAGCAGTTGCTTAAAATAGCTGAGTATTATTCTATAGTGGTGGTTGGGGATAAACGTATTAAAGAAAATATTAAAATGACGGTGAAATCTGAATTAGTTGAAAGGGGAATTATAACGGTAGAATTGGAGGAACCCTCTCTAGTTTCCACTATTAGACCGGTAGAGGCACAGGGCCTCACTTTTGAGCAACAGAAGGAGCTACTGTTGATTCAAATGGATCATGAGAAACTTAAACACGAATTGGAAATTGAAAAACAAATTGAGGTAGAGAGGATTCGTCAGCAGACCGAGAAATCCAAGTTAGATCTGGAGGGATATCGTCTGTCTTTGGGTGAAGAGCGCAGGTGGTCCAGGGAAGATCGGCCTGCTGGGGTGCGTTCCTTTGATATTAGTAATTTACGATTGCTACCGCAGTTTAATGAGAGAGACCCAGATGTTTTTTTTGTGATGTTTGAACGTGTGGCTAAGGCGAGGGAGTGGCCTGATGCAGATTGTGCTCTAATGCGGCTTTAGATGACAGGATGCGTTCTGGCAAAGTTGGGTTGTTTAAAGCAGATGCTATGTCCCGAGGGAATGCTGATCACGATACAAGTTGCAACTATTGTCATGACAGAGGACATTGGAAAGCTGAGTGTCCGGTGTTGCAGTCCAGAAATAAGTTTAGCAAACACCAGGTTAAGCCTGCTGCCTGTGGATACTGATGAAATGTCTGAATTGTTGGCTTCTGATTGTGAACCTGACGTTTTGGATTTTCATATGGTCCTTTTATTAGAAGTGGTTTTGTGTCACTGGTTGGAGATGACACTAAAATCCCAGTGAAAATTCTAAGAGATACAGGGGCCTATGATTCGTTTTATAGTGGGTTCTGCATTACCGCTGTCGGAGACCAGTGACACTGGTGACCGAATATTGAGTCGTGGGATGGGGTTAACTGTTTTGCCTACTCCCTTACACAAAATAGTCCTAGACCTTGAGCTGGTGCAGGGTGAAGTAGCCGTGGGGGTGCGTCCGGCGTTGCCCATTGAGGGGATTCACTTTATTTTGGGTAATGGCCTGACTGGTAGTCGGGTTTGGGCTGACGCTGCGCCATCACCTGTGGTTACCCCTAGTCCTGTTTTGGATCAGAAGGTAAATGACTCATCTGAGGGTGTTTCTACCTGTGTGGTCACACGAGCAATGGCTAAGTCTGATGTGGAGGCATCATCTGAGGGGAGTGGTGGTGATGAGTTGGTGGCTCCGTTTTTTTCTGATTTTCCTCTGTCCGTGTCATTGAGTGAGTTGTTGCAGGAGCAGCAAAGTGATCCCTCCCTGAAAGAGATGTTTGATCGTGTTGTTTCTGCTACAGTGATAAGTAGTGCAGGCAGTGGCTACTTTGTGCGGAATGGAGTGTTATTTAGGAAGTGGGTTACTCTTGTTAATGACTTTGTGGGAGATCCAGTGTTTCAGTTAGTGGTGCCGGCTAAATTTCGTTCGCTGGTCCTAAAAGTGGCTCTTGATGAGAGTGGGCACTTTGGAGTTAGAAAAACTTATCTTAACATCTTGAAAAAAAAATTTTGGCCGCGGGTAAAAAGAGATGTCGCAGCATATGTTAAAACCTGTCATGTGTGCCAGTTAACGGGGAAGCCGAACCAGTCCATTAAGCCTGCTCCACTGCAGCCGATTCCTGCTGTAAATGAACCTTTTCAGTATCTCATTGTGCATTGTGTGGGCCCATTGTCGTGTTCTAAGTCTGGATGTAAGTATCTCCTGACGGTGATGTGTCAGAGCACTCGATATCCTGCTGCTTATGCGCTGAGGTCGATAACAACTAAAGCAGTGATGAAAGCTTTAACTCAGTTTATTTCAGTGTTTGGTATACCGAAAGTAATCCAGAGTGACCAAGGGTCCAATTTTTCCTCACACATGTTTGAACAGGTGTTAAAAATGTTACGTGTGCAGCATAACCAGTCATCTGCGTACCATGCACAGAGTTGGCAGTGCCCTTGGCAGTGTTGAAAGATGGCTGGGTGGACACTGAACCACCTAAGAATTTGATTGACTATGTAAATGGGTTTAGACATCGGTTGTGGGTAGCAGGTGGGATGGCAAGGGAAAAGTTGCTGATGTCACAGAGCAGAATGAAAAAGGTGTATGATCGCCGGACGGAACGCCATGAGTTCAGTCCTGGAGATCAGGTTCTCGCTCTTATGCCGATTGTGGGTTCTCCATTTCAAGCCAAGTACACCGGTCCTTACACAGTCGCTGAAAAAATGTCTGATTTGAACTATGTCATTGCAACCCCAGGACGGAGAAAATCGACACAATTGTGTCATGTCAATCTGCTGAAGTCCTATTATAATCGGGATGCTGAGGTCAGCCAGGCAGATAAAGATGAGGTACGTCCGGCTCTCGTGGTCAACTCAGTTTCGGGGTCGCAGGAGGAAGATGGGGTGCTGGAGCCTGATGATAGTTTATTATATGGCCGGTTGAATAATTCTGACTCACTCAAAAATTTCGACAAACTGTTATCCCATTTATCTGAGTCCCAATGTGGTGAGCTGTCTGATTTGGTGCGGAAATATTCCTGTTTGTTTGGAGATGTTCCTACTTGCACGGATTGGATTGAACATGATATTGATGTGGGAGAGGCGCAGCCAATTAAACAGCGGTTTTATCGCATGTCGCCAGAGAAATTAAAATATCTAGATTCTGAAATTAATTACATGCTTAAAAACAGTATTGCTGTACCATCATCCTCCAGTTGGTCATCCCCTTGTATTTTGGTTCCCAAGGTAGATAGAACACCTAGGTTTTGTACGGATTTTAGAAAAGTGAATTCTGTTACAAAACCCGACTGCTTTCCGCTGCCAAGGATGGATGACAGTGTAGATCAGGTGGGGTCTGCCAGGTTTGTCAGCAAGTTTGACCTACTTAAAGGGGGTGTGACGCCCCTGTGTGGCTTGACTGTTTATGTTTGTCAGTACTGCAAGGGTGATGTGTTCTTCTGTTTTGAGGAGCTGATTGCAGAGGTCCTTCCCGATTGGGAACACCTGGTCCCAGTGCTTCACAGGAGATAAAAGCTCCACCTCCAAGATCGTCGCGCTCTCTCTGATCCTCGCTACCAGCAGTCGCCTGTTGTTTTGGATTTGTTTGTTTGTTTTATTTTAACACTTTAACACCTTACACCACGATCACTCATCCACACTTACACAACTGAGGTTGCTGACTAACCCATCTCATCATTCAGGTATTGTTTGATTATTTTACGTTACAATAAACCTTGTTAATTCAATCGCTGAGTCCTTTCCCAGTTTTTGTCATGGCCTTTTGAGCTCGGTCATGACACCGCTGAGGCCTGTAGTCCGCCTGTAGGGTGCCAGCATAGGATTTGGCCATCGTTCTAGAAGGTATTTCCCTAGCCCCTTTTGAGCCTATTGAAGAAGTTTCTGAAAAGTTTGTTACTTTAAAGACTATTTTTCTCCTTGCCGATTCTTCTCTTAAGAGAATCGGAGATATTCAGGCTCTCTCGGTTGCTCCCTCGTGCCTGGAATTTTCGCCTGGGATGGTGAAGGCCTTTCTCCACCCCAGGCCAGGTTATGTCCCTAAGGTTCCTACCAATGTGGCCAGACCTATAGTTCTGCAGGCCTTCTGTCCTCCTCCTTTTACATCGTCTGATCAGGAAAAATTAAATCTGCTCTGCCCTGTTCGGGCTCTAGGTGCTTATGTCCACAGAGCTGCCCCGTGGAGGAAATCAGAACAGCTGTTCATTTGTTTTGGACCACCTAAGAAGGGGTCTCCAGTGTCTAAGCAGAGGATGAGCAAGTGGGTGGTTGAGGCCATCTCACTTGCCTATGAGTCGGCTGGTCAGCCTTCAGCTTTGGCTGTCCGAGCTCACTCTACCAGGAGTATGGCGGCTTCCAAAGCCTTATTGTCAGGAGTTTCTCTCCATGACGTTTGTGATGCGGCAGGCTGGTCGTCACCGCATACTTTCGTCAGGTTTTATGACCTAGACCTTAGCTCCACCCAGGGGCGCAGGTGCTTTCGGCTGAATTTTATCCTTGATTCACACAGTGGGTCACTTGCTCTTATGGCAACGTGGGTATTAGTGTTCCCGCAGTGTTTCACGCAGCTCGACGTTCCTGATAGGGAACGTCCCGGGTTACGTATGTAACCCTAGTTCCCTGAAGTGTGTCGTTACCACACTCCCGGCATTCCCTTGATCGACTTGCTTCAGACTTTTTCCAGAAGCTGTCGCTATTGTGTTCATGGGTGTGCTTTATAGTTTCCTGGTCGATAACGTCACTCGTGACGTTCCGTCTCGCCATTGGGCTGATTCCATACGTGCTTCACGACGCACAACGCAGGAGGCGTTCCCGCAGCGTTTCACGCAGCGTCTCGTTCCTTCAGGGAACTAGGGTTACATACGTAACCCGAGACGTTTTTAAAACATTTTTTTTTTTAAATTGGACATATTGAAAGGCCAGTCTCAAACCCTGATCGCTGGCATGCGAGGCGGGTGCACTAATGGCGCTTTTCCACTGCATGGTACGGTACGGCTCGGTTCGGTACGGCACGCTTTGGTGCTTTTCCGCTGCATGGTATGGTACCAGGGACGTGCGGTCAGGGTAGGCAGGGTAGGCAGTGCCTCACCAAAGGAAATGTTGACATTACATTTATTAATTCCAAGAGCTTTATTAATTCACCACATTATTAATTGCATTTATTTTATTCCAAATATTAATTTTTGTAACAAAAAAAATCAGGAATACTCCTTTTGCCATAGTTTGCTCCTAAAAACCATTGTTTCATGCGGGAAATTCAAGGCCATGGCCAATGAGGCAGAGGTTCGCAGTGCCTCTTTGGTCCATAGAACGTAGTTTACGGAGATTTGCGCATGCGCAGTCAGTTCTCATGCTGTCTTGAATGATCAACATTGAGGCAGAGACCGAGACTGCTTCATATCACGTGATCCACTCGCTCTCACTTAATCGCGATTCTGACTTTGCTCTGTATGCAGGCAGCGATGTGATGATGCCTGATATTAACTTGGGTTGCTAAATTACCTGAATGAATATACAGTGGCTTAACTTTGTTTTAAAAAGTGGGTGGGACAGGTGTGTGTGTGTGTGTGCACGCGCGTATGTGTGTATAAATGAATGTATCACGTGAATAAATATTTAGATCCATCGTGAGTCCTTAAATGGTCCAGTGGTAGAACTTTTGCCGAGCATGTCAGAGGTTCTGGGTTCTAATCCGCAATCGAATAGGTTCATCAAAACCGAATATGTTCATCAGTGGTTGTATTTTATTAAGCAGGGACACGTTTGTGTGCATTTTTGTTTTGTGATTTCACCGGAATGAACAAAGAGAGTCTCCGAAACGGATTGAAGCGCGCGTGCATGTGAAGACTGCGTGAGCCACGAGATACATTGTAACCGCGCCACCGATAGCAGCGGCAAATTACGCCCCTGTGATTATACCACATTGATAGGTCACAGCCTACCCATGACAAGACTTCATCGCACGTTACTGTATGGTACGGTACGGCTCGCTTCTGCTTGCTTTAAATGGTACCTGGTCTGTTGAGGTTCCAAGCGTACCGGTACTAAAATGTGACGTGAAAACACTGCAGATCACTGATTGGTCAGACAGACAGAATTGTATTTGCGACACAAGACACTAAACCCACTAGATGTAAGGGGGGGGGATGAGGCAGAATCAAGAAAGAAGCCACTAGATATCAACGAAAGTGTTTATTTTGGTTTTGAGTGGTGTTGTACCCATTTGTTTTTGTGTGCAGATCTCAGTGCCTAGGCTGCCTACAGAGACGCGTTTTTTTGACAGCCTGCTTATGGGACGGGCAGCTAGCGGATCGTTAGGAAAGATTAGATGAATGTGATCATTTATGTTTCGGCCTTTTTTGGGCCTGAAATGACTGATACAACCTTTAAGAAAGTTAAACTAAAACTTCTAACACATAGTAAGACAGAAGCCGAGGAGGGAGGTGCTCAACACACACACCTATCACAGCGCAGACTGTGACACAGACCACAGTCTAGTTGTGTCTACAATGCAGCTGCAGCCAAGACCCTACTGTCTCCAGGTTAAACATTCCAAGAAAATTGACGTAACAAAAACAAAGAGGAGAACTGTAAGAAAATCAAGGAAGGCCTGAAGTCCATAGACAAAAAATCTCACCCGGACTCATACTGGGACTCGCTGAGAAATACTGTATAGGACCCGCAGCAGTTAAGACTTTTCAGAAAAAGAAAATGTCAAGATCCAGACTGGTATAAATCATCCATTGACACAATGCAACCTGTGTTAGAGGAAAAGAGGGAAGCACTAGTTCGTTTTTAGTCAAGACCCACTCGTCAAGCTCAGGAAAACTATCGCGCAGCCAGATCAACTGCCCAGGGAACTGTCCGGAAGTGTGTTCAGGTATACTGGAATTCCCTCTGCTCTAGAATAAAAACTGCAAGAGACTGGAAATCTCAAGGAAATGTTTGCCGCCATCAAGACTGCAACAGGACCCACATCTCAAACCTGTGTTGTGCTAAAGAAGAAAGGCGTATCTACTATAGATGATCAGACAGAGAAGCTTAAAAGATGGATAGAGCACTATAGCGAGCTATTAGGAACAGAGAGAAATGCTTGCCGTCAGACTCTCTTAAACCTCCCTCAATCTCAAATCCATAATCACCTTGATGATGAACCTGACATTGCAGAGGTGTTATCCACCATTGAAAGTATGAGTAAAGGAAAGGCACCAGGTGCAGATGAAATACCAAGTGAGCTGCTACAAGCGGGTCTAATCCCATTAGCCAGTCATCTTCATCCAACTCATTCTGAAATGCCGGCATGCCAAACAAGTACCACAAGATTTCAAAGATGCAATGATCACCACTGTTTATAAGAACAAAGGAGATTGTGGTGACTGTAACAATTATCAAGGTATTTCATTGCTGTCTGTCACTGGCAAAGTACTTGTTCGTATCCTACTGAAACATTTGCAGGAAATCTCTGAAGATGCATATCCTGAATTGCAGTGGGGGTTCCGACCACAGCAATCAACCCCTGATATGATCTTTGCTGTCCGACAACTACTAGAGAATTCACGAGAGCAGCGGCAACTGCTTTACATGGTTTTTGTTGACCTAACATAAGCTTTTGACTATGTGGACAGAAAATCTCTTTTCCCGGTCCTTGAGAAAGCTGGCTGTCCACCTACTCTACTCTTACTGATTCAGTCATTTCATGACGGTATGCTGGGTAGGGTGAAGTTTGACAGTGAGCTCTCTGGTACGTTTCTCATCAAATGAGGTGTAAAACAAGGCTGTGTATTAGCACCTACACTGTTCGGTTTTTACTTCTCCTATGTATTCAAAAGAGCATATGAAGACCTGGACAACAACATTGGTGTCTCTCAATTGTCACGTAACGATAGAAATTTCTTCAATCTGTCTCGTTTCAAAGCTAAAACAAAGACCCAGCAATTTGTTGTGCGTGAACATCTCCGGATCAGCTTCAAATCCTGATAGATCGATTTGCCAGATCATGTGACAAATTTGGACTCACCATTAGACTTAAAAAGACTTACAATGTCACTGGGCCTTGACTACCCCCTTGAAGAAGTTGAGAAGTTCACCTATTTGGGTTCTTGTTACATCCTTAGGGAAGTTTATAGTGTTTTTGTGTGTTTTTTCTTTTGCTTGGTTTTTTCTGTCTCTCACTTTCCTTTTCACAGGCTGTTGATGATTGGCTGTTTTGCTTGTCAGGAGTTCATAACGAGATGAGTAGCTGTGCCTTGGGAGGCGGGATCTTCATCAGCTTGATGTTTGACACCTGGAGGAGCCCTACTTAAGACGCATGCTAACGCCAGCAAGAGAGAGAGATTTTTGGTTTTGCTTTGAGATGTTTTTGTTTCCTCTCCTGTTGATTTAGTTCTGTTAAATGTTTTTGTTTTGTCTGTCATGTTACTCTTGCCCATTGTTCTGAGTGCTCCCTGAAACTTCTCATTCGTGAGCTCTGTTTCTGTTAAACAGCTTTGCAAAGCTGGGTTAAGCAGGAAGGAGGAAAGGGATAGGTAAGATTGTCACGTGACATACATTTTGCACACTTAGTTGTTGTTTTTTTGTCTATATTCACTAGGTTAGGGATTTGTGCCACCCCCTGTATTTTTGCTTTCATTAGTTAGAATAGTTTATTTATGACGTCTTGGACGTTGAAGACTTGAAGATCTTTTGTTTTAGTTTAGGTTTAGATTAAAATGGTTTAGTTAGTTCCTTTTTGCTTATGTGATTTTCGTTTATTTGGCACAAATCCTGTTTCCCCTTTTGATTCCTTCCTTTTTGCTTTGTTCACATGCAAAATATAAATTACTATATCCTTATTAAATTACTTTGCATTATACTTTGGTCGTGTCTCTCGTGAGTCTCAACTCATACAGTGTTCAATGGTAATGGGTGTCTGAACTGGTTTTGTGTTCACCTTCTAAAATTCCCTTGACGGGTGTGAACCAAAGAAGGGTCGAAACATTTCTACAATGACTCGAAATGCAACACTTGATCTCGAATTGGGTACCAGAATTGGTAAAGCAGCTTCTACCTTCGAAAGACTCACTAAACGAGTTTGGCGGACCTGCCAAACACCTGCCTATCCGAACTAAAGTCAGAGTCTATGAAGCCTGTGTCCTGAGCATTCTCCTCTACGGAGCAGAAATCTGGCCAACCTATCGCCCACAAGAAAGTAGACTTTTCACACCAGAAACCTACAGTTCCCCTTAAGGGACTACCGCTGCGTGTAATCGCAGTGGGAACGCCCCCCAGCGTAGCGCGTCTGAATACATGAATGAAATCAGTCAATGGAGAGAATGAGCGTACGGCGAGTGACGTCATCGACCAGGAAGCTACAAATATCCCCTGAATACACAAGCCGCCAGCTTCTTTACTTCAGCAAGCGCTCTGTGTGTGTCTGGAATCTTTCGATTGTGTTTGTCTGTTCTAGTCAGGAGTTTATCACTATATATATATATATATATATATATATATATATATATATATAAAAAACAATATGAGCAAGCAGTATAGAAAGTGTGCTCCCCCCTGTACTCGATACATCACGGGTGGGGATTCACACGAGTTATGTGTTGCTTGTTTAGGAATGCAGCATGCCCAGTTGGCTCTCAAGGGGGTCGATTGTGTGCATTGCGAGCGTTTTCCTATTAGAACTCTGCGCTTGCGGCGATCGCTCTTCGAGGAGAGCGGTATGCTGCGAGCTCCCCAAGGCTCGGGTCCCGCTTCTGTTGAGGCAGAGCGGCGGCGCTTGTCTTGGGGTTCGCAGATGGATCTCACCGGCGACGCTGAGACGGGCTCCGCCCTATCTCAGCCATCTCCGGCGGGATCCAGTGCCTCTCACTCGGCTCTGGAAGCACGCGCTGCGGCGGTTACTTCTGCCTGGGTGGAGGCACATGATGATGTTGTATTGAGATTATCCAGTTCCGAGGAGCTGGATGTCGATAGTGTTGCATCAGAAGAAACGAGTTTGTCACATTATACTGCTAATGAGGAAGGGCTGATGGATGTGTTATCTCGGGCTGTTGAAAAGCTCAGCATCGAGTGGCCAGCTGATAGGCAGGAGTCTAAAAGTAAAAGCAAACTAGACGACAGATTTCTGTCTGCACGACATCAGCCCGCTCGTCGGTGCCTACCATTTTTTCCAGATCTCCACGCTGAGGTTTCAAAAACCTGGGTTAGACCTGTTTCTAGCAGAATTTACACTAACCAGTCTAATGCTTATGGTAACATCGTTAGTGCTAAATCTGCTGGGTATGTGACGATGCCGAAGGCGGAGGAGACGCTCGCTAGCTATCTCTCTCCTGCTTCGCCATCCTCACTTAAAGCACCGACTCTTCCATCCAGACCTTTAAAAAGTACATCTGCGCTCGTAGGGAAGGCTTACTCGGCGGCTGGTCAGGCGGCTGCATGTATGCACACTATGGCCATTTTGCAGGCTTATCAAGCCGACTTGCTTAAAGACGTTTGTGAGGGGGGGGGGATTTCTGCTGATATGATCAATGAGCTGAGGCAGACCGCTGATCTCACTCTTCGGGCCACCAGGGAGACGGCTAAATCTATTGGTCGGTCTATGGCAGCCATGGTGGCCACAGAAAGACATTTATGGTTGAGTCAAACTTCTATGAAGGAAAAAGATAAATCTCTTCTTTTAAATGCTCCAGTTTCACCTGCGGGTCTCTTCGGTGACGCTCTTATTTCTGTCACTGAGAGGTTCCAGGAAGAGAAAAAACAGACGGCTCTTTTTCATAAATTTATTCCCCTCAAAGTACGTGTCGCTGGGGCTGCTGAACGAAAAGGGCAGTCCCAACCGCCGAGTTCCTTTTCTAGTAGAGCGCAGCAGAAGCAGAGTGTCGCGTCTCGTGCCCCCCCGCAGAGAAACTGGAGGGACGAGGCGGGGCGCTCTCCGGCGCGCTCTCCGGCGCGGCCTTCTCGGGGCAGGGCTGATCTGAGGACAGTCATTGTGGCCAGGAAGGCCAGGGCGAAAAAATCCTGACGTGCTGAACGTCAGGACTCTGAGGGTGGTCCCCATCGAGAAAGACTTGAGTTCACCACACAAAAACATGGTGCCCTGTCTTTCTCTATGCCCTCAGGGGTCTGTTCTACTAACCCTGCCTATACAGGGCGTAGAGAGACTCGGCGAGTGCTTTCCCGAGGGACGCTCGCCCCCTCCGAGGAGGGTTGTGGAGTGCTCAGACCAGTTGTTTCCTGCCAGTATGTTACAGGGCGCTGTGTCTGTCACTCGGGATGTTCATCCAGAGGCCAGCCTCGAGAGGATCGTGAGTTCGCGACGGTGTCATCGCGCCCTGATCATGTGGAAAGATCCTTGGTTTCTGTCCCAAGGTCCTGTGTTGGGGGCTCCTTGTCGTCGCGTGATGCTAACGACAGATGCCTCTCTCACGGGTTGGGGGGCGATCATGAGTGGTCGCCCAGCTCAGGGTCTGTGGGGGGACCATCACCGTCTATGGCACATAAATTGTCTAGAGATGTTGGCAGTGTTTCAGGCCCTGAAACATTTCCTCCCAGACCTAAGGGGCCACCATGTTCTTGTCCGGACAGACAACACATCGGTGGTCTCTTATATCAACCATCAGGGGGGTCTGCGTTCTCGCCCGCTTTACAAACTGGCACGTCAGATCCTTCTATGGTCCCAGGGGAAAATTCTCTCTCTCAGAGTTATTTATCTCCCAGGGTATTTGAATCAGGGGGCAGACATCCTGTCGAGGCAGGGGCCGAGGCCCTGGCAGTGGAGTCTTCACCCCGAGGTGGTGGAGCTCCTATGGGAACATTTCGGTCGTGCCGAGGTAGACCAATTTGCGTCCCGAGAGACATCACACTGTCCAATGTGGTTCTCTCTCAGCCAGCCAGCCCCACTGGGGTTGGACGCGATGGTACATCCGTGGCCGAGGTCACGTCTGTACGCTTTTCCCCCGATTGCTCTGCTCCCGGGAGTTCTGGAGAGGGTTCGCCGGGACGGGCTCAGTCTCCTGCTAATAGCCCCGTTCTGGCCGGCCCGAGTATGGTTTGCGGACCTAGTGTCTCTCCTCGACGGCTCTCCCCTGGAGATACCGATCAGGAGAGATCTACTTTCTCAGGCGAGTGGGTCGATCCTTCACCCCCGCCCAGAACTATGGAGGCTGTGGGCTTGGCCTCTGAGGGGGCCCAGCTCATAGATTCTGGTCTCTCGGCTGAGGTCGTTGAGACCATCCTCCAATCCAGAGCTCCTTCCACGAGGAAGTTATATGCCGCGAGGTGGAAACTTTTCATCTCTTGGTGTGGAGAGCGCCAGCAGGACCCAGTTAACTGCCCGGTTGGTACAGTGCTGGATTTCCTGCAGGACCGTCTCTCCACAGGGTTATCCCACTCCACACTGAAGGTGTATGTGGCGGCCTTAGCTGCTTACCACGCCCCTTCAAGTGGAGGTTCCCTCGAGAGACACCCACTTATATCTCGCTTCCTTCGTGGCACCTTGAGGCTGAGGCCTGCAGTTCGCACGAGGGTACCAGCTTGGGACCTGGCCATCGTCTTAGAGGGTCTCTCCCTAGCTCCTTTCGAGCCCATTGACGAAGTTTCGGAAAAGTTTCTTACTCTAAAGACTATCCTTCTTCTCGCTATCTCATCTCTAAAAAGAATTGGAGATATTCAAGCACTTTCGGTGGCTCCCTCGTGCCTGGAATTTGCGCCTGGTATGGTTAAGGCCTTTCTCTGTCCGAGACCAGGTTATGTTCCTAAGGTACCAACTACTTTTGATAGACCTATAGTTCTGCAGGCTTTCTGTCCTCCGCCTTTTATGACGTCAGACCAGGAGAAACTTAATTTGCTGTGCCCCGTTAGGGCTTTAGATGTGTATGTCCACAGAGCTGCCCTGTGGAGGAATTTGGAACTACTGCTCGTTTGTTTTGGGTCACCCAGGAAAGGGTGTCCTGCATCTAAGCAAAGGATGAGCAAGTGGGTGGTCGAGGCCATCTCGCTCGCTTATGGTTCGGCCCATCAGCCTTCACCTTTGGCTGTAAGGGCTCATTCCACTAGGAGAATGGCTGCCTCTACAGCTCTTCTTTCAGGAGCTTCTCTTCAGGACGTTTGTGATGCGGCAGGCTGGTCCTCACCGCACACTTTCGTCAGGTTTTATTCCCTTGACCTTAGCTCCACTCCCGGGGCTCAGGTTCTCTCGTCGGTTTGTGTCTCCGAATGACACACGACGGGGATTTGGTCGTATGGGGATGTGGGTATTGCGTTCCCACTGCGATTACACGCAGCGGTAGTCCCTGAAGGGGAACGTCCCGGGTTACGTATGTAACCCTAGTTCCCCGAAGGGACGGACGCTGCGTGTCCTGCCATACTCTCGGCATCCCCTTGGGTCGCTTGCTTCAGTAACTTTAGAAGCTAGCGGCTTGTGTATTCAGGGGATATTTGCAGCTTCCTGGTCGATGACGTCACTCGCCGTACGCTCATTCTCTCCATTGACTGATTTCATTCATGTATTCAGACGTGCTACGCTGGGGGGCGTTCCCACTGCGATTACACGCAGCGTCCGTCCCTTCGGGGAACTAGGGTTACATACGTAACCCGGGACGTTCATCATAGGGAAAACCTGGGAAGACAAGATGACAAACAAGGAACTCTTTAAGATAACTAATTCAGGACCTCTATCGTCAAGGCTCAAATTTATTCATCTTAGATGGGCAGGACATGTAAACAGAATGCCACCATCCCGCATCCCTCACTCTATCCTCAATGGCATTCTGGAAGAGGAAACTTGTCACACTGGTAGACCAAAGCTTTGCTTTAAAGATGTACTCAAACGAGATCTTGTAGACTTTGGCATTCAACCTGAATCCTGGACCATAGCATCAAGGAATCAGGATCAGTGGAGAGCTCAACTTCACAAAGGAAGACAACTAGACCAGGGGTTCCCAAACTTTTCCATGACAAGGCCCCCCAAATACCGTTTGATACCAGCCTATCAGAAAGATTATAGAGATGAACCGATTCCATTAGACCGGCATAAAATTGGCATATGTCAGACTGACCGGCCGGTCGCCGATCACATGAAAATCGTCCCATTCCAGTCACCAGCCAATCAATCGGTGCATCTCGAAAAGATTAGCATTACAAGTATAATGTTCAGATAGGCTATGCAACAAATTATTATAATGCTATTTCATAATAATACTCATAATAATATAAATATTTTTACTTACGAAAAAAAAAAAAGTGGCCCCCACTTTGAAAACCCCTGAACTAGATCACGGCAACAACCTTCTAAAGTTGAGGGAAAGATGGTTGAAGTTAACCAACATGGACTAATGTGAACTACCCAAGCATTGTCATTCTTGACGGACGCATGCCAATCCAATCATCTTCTTGGTTGTTGATCAAGTTAATGTCATACCCCAGTATTGATCATTGTTAAGTATGTTTACTCTCTTTCTATGATTGATAGTTTCAGCTAAAATAAGGGGATGTAGATCATTGTGATAAATGTTCTGTACAGAAGTACAATATGATTTGTGTATTCAACATGTTACTCTAAAAGTGTTGGGCTCTTTAAGAACGTCTTTCCCCCTCGGTGCGCATGTATTAAGAGCACATGTGAGCTGTTTCATGCTTATGTTGTGTTGGCGACAAGAGCTCTGTTACTAAAAATTTGCATCGCGTTCACATGTGGCAGTCGCTGTGTAATTTATGAGACGTACAACAAAGACTAAATACAAACAAGGGTTAAACAGGGTTAGGCTATTTAAATATTGCTTGCCCCACCTTTAATATCAGTCTGTGAAAAGGGTCTTTTTGTCTTATAGTGAGAGCCCTAGGTTTGCTTTATTTTGCCATTAGTCCAGTTTCAAATATTGTTTCGATTTTGTAAATTGTGTACATTTACATTTCAATTCAAAATGTGAAAGCAAAAAGAACTGGACTTTTTCACTCAATTCATAAATTCAGCATTGATCAGCCATTTTGGATAGCGGGCAAAAAGGTTAATAGCCCACCCTGCCCATAATGCCTCACTGCCTCCGCGTGTGCCATCCAAGAGTGTCCGTGTGAGTATTAGGCTTTGTCCTGACGCATAGGAGAGAAAGAGATAAAGAGATTACTGCCTAGCTTCATACAATGAAAAACTCTGTTGTCTGATTTGCTGCCTAGTCATTCTCATTCATGTCATTCTCTCCATAGTCTTCTCCTGAACAACACTACAGTACAGATAACGCATAGAGCGAGTGATTAAAGGCACTGTAAGAGTCAATCGGGGAGTCACCGTAGCTCTTACTAAACAAAGGAGAGTGACCTACGGAGTGATCAGTGCAGGAGCTGTTAATTAAGGATCAATTACATCTGTAAGTGGATGATTACACAACACCAGCAACCGAAGCCAATCACCTGATCCTGAACCTACAATAGGCAGCTGTTCAATCAGAAATTTCGAACGTAATCGGATAATTTGCTGAGGAAACAATACCAAAAATTGTACGGATAAACACTAAGGAATCGCTCTCACTAATAGCAACATTTCACCATACACTATATACTGTCTGTATATAAGCCAGGTTAAAATATTCTTCCTCATCAATCATTCATAATCTGATTAATTAATGCTGCCAATCAGTGGTGTTGTCAAAGTCATACAGTATGCCGCTATACACTGTATTGTTATTTTTTCTCCAGGGCTGTTAGCCCCCCCTGTAACTGTAGCACATTTTGCGACCATTAAAAAAGTATGTTCTATATAGTATGAATGTGGGTAGTATGATTCAAATTTGGACGTACTACATCTGCCATTTTGTTACTGCCACCTACGTCAGTTGTGTCACTTCACCGACGCTTCCGTGGCCTCATGGAATAGTAAAATGCACACTTCAGAATCTTGGGAGTAAAAGTGATTTTGTCATCTGAATAATTTTGATTGTTGTGGTTTGCTATGGACCCTTTTCACTGACTGTGATGACACGTTTCCACAGTTATCAACATTTCAAATCTAGCTGAGTTTTTCATATTTTAATTGTAAAAAAAAAATGGTATACATTTATAACGCTATAATTTGTGCTAAATTACCTTGGCAGTAAATTACATAAAACAAATTAACACTGCTGCTAGAGTGTTTTTAATACAACTGCTAAGGGAATTTTACACTATTAATGTTGGTATCTTTTCATATCTGGAATGGAAAACGGTTAAATTCTGTAAATAAGATATATGCATCTGTAAAGCAATTGTTTCATTGTTTAACCAACAATCCTTTCAGAGTCAGGCATCACATTCAGTTATTGCTGTCATCGCCATTGATACCCCTTTCAACATTTTATTTCCTAGGGTGTATTTTCCAAAGCTGCAGTCTATTCCCAATCAAATAAAAGGTTCTTTACTTTAACTCCAGAGTGCCTGTGAGGAGGATGTTGGCAGACCATTCTCACTAGACACATGGGATTCTGGTCTCTAGCAAGTTCACTCTTCATCGGTGTGTGCAAGGTACTCGCTCATCCAATTTAAAGTAGTGCACCAAGTCCATATGTCCAAAGTTAAGATAGAAATTACTCAGGAACTAGGCTTCCATGCACTAGGTGTAATGTGCAGATGCCTCACTTGGACAGGCCCCAATCTGGAGCATTATTGGCGATCTGTAGGCTATTTGAGACAGTCTCAGCAGTCTTTGAGGCAGATTAGAACCAGCAGATCCTCTGGTGGTGTTTAGAGCTTGCCCACAGGAGTTGTGGCATGTTTTTTGCATTGTCTATTTTGCTTAAATTAACTAACTAATTGAAAATCAAAATTTGGAATGATTCATCTTGCAATATGTTTGTATATATATATTAATATAATTCTTAAATTAACTTTGATTAAAATTTAGAATGATTAATTTTGCTACAGTGTACGTTTCTATATATATTCATCTCTGTCTTGCTGTTCGATACTGAATACCTATGAATACCTCTCTTTCTTTCGTTTTTTAGGCCAACTGGCATCGGATGTGTGTATGTCTGACTAGCTTTAGGACTGATGCTCATTATATCATGGATGGTTAGTTGCCAGCATCCATTTTCACATTGAAATTTCATCGTTACAAACGACAGATTACAGTGAAAAACCAAATGTGAAATAAAGAAACAATGAGGTTTTTTTCCATTTCTTAAAAAAGAAACCAAGATTGTGCCCTATTTACCTTTGTTGAAGTTGGCAACTCTATGGGTGTGCAAGCAAGTTTGTTAACGGGTCACCTGAGAAGAATCTATTACCAGGATGTTATAACCAGGCTGTGTAGGGTCAGCTGTGACTAAGTCTAAGTTTAGCACCTTGGCCAGCACAATTAGTTTGAAGCAAGGTGGAGATTTGGATTGTGAAACATACTTGGGTACAATTATGGGACAGTATGAGATCAGACAGTGATCTGGATTTTCCCCACATTGCTGCATTTTGTAACCACAGCTATGAGATATGAGATATTACATAGATATTACAAGTAAGGGAGACTGTACATCCTGCCGGTTGTCATCTCAGAATAAACCCAGACAGGGTGATGATCAGGTCTTACATCAGCCTGAAGGGGTTTATTCTGAGATAACAACCGACTGAATGTACATTATCATCCCTCTTATTACATGGCTACTTGCCCCATAAGCAAATAATTAGACACAAAATATTGATCTGAGTTGAAATATTTTGTTAAGTCTTTAAACACAAAGCTTCCGCGGAGAGCAGTTGCTAGCAAGCGGCAAGTTCAAACTAGACGGACGTTTAAGGGTTATGGTACAGTCATACCACTTTTTACATAGCATTTTGCCACATAAATAATTATGGGGGTAAGAGATATTGATTTGAGATGAAACTTATACTGTAACTGCATTTGAATGAAACGAGAGAGCGATTCCACGATATTGGATGACATGTAAATAACTGTACACAAAATATTGATTTCGACTGAGTTTTAATATTTTATTAGCTCACCAAACGCAAAACTTCCATGAATAAAAGCAAGCTTATAGCGCTGCTGACATCAGTAACCTTCAGTGAGCTTGTGTTATCTTTTTTCAGCAGTTGTTATTGGGGAATAACACACCGCTGGATGGCGTGCAATAAAAAAGCTGTGCAATAAAAAATTTATAAAGCACTGTAGAAGTGTTGTTGTTTTTTATTTTTAAACTAAGACTATTCAAAGTTGGTTAAATGAAATAAAGCTAAAATAAAATATAAACATTAGAAAGGAAACCCTAAACTTTAACAAAAATCACAAATATTTCCCTGGCAATTAACTGAAATAAAATAAGTTTAAAGCACTGTAGCAGTGTAAAAAAAAAAATCTATATAAAAAAAAAATCTATATATACATATATATTTTTTTGTAATAAATAAATCTAAAATAAAATAAACATATTTGAAAGGAAACTTAAACAAAAAGAAGAAATGTTGCCTTTGCAACTAACTGAAATAAAAATAATATGAAGTTGAAGCACTAAAATTACTAAAACTAAAAATGAAATAAAACACAGAAAAATATCTAAATAGAAAAAAAATTAAATGTACAAAAGCACAAGATAAAAAATAAAATTAATGAATATATATATATATATATATATATATATATATATATATAAAGCTATAAATACTAAAACTAAACTGCATTTTTGATATGGTATTAAGTCGTTTAATTTCTGTTTAACTTTAAGTTGCCTTTAATTCCCAGTCTTGTCACACAACGGATCAGTGTTTAGGAATAGGTAATTAGCCAAGTACTGTGGTGGTGTTTGTTACTATTTAGTGTTTTACAAAAAAATACAATCAGGGTTAAACTTTAAACTTGGGGGACCTTTGGCACCTTTGTACCCTATAATTTGAGTTTATGACTGTTGGATAACTGGTGACCATCTCAACTCACTGTCCTCTCAGAAGTATCTCTTTTCGCCTTCTATAACCATCCTTTGCTCTCTCAACCATAAGGAGTGTGGTTGTGTGCTGCTTTTAAAAGCTTCTCTAGTTTAAGCATATAATCTATCAAACGGGTAACCAGTTATTATTCAGATTCTTATCTGTATATGTGACCCTAAAATTCAAATTACAGCAAACATTTTACCCAAACACAATGTTAAGATAAACATCACAGTGAGGCTAAGGCAATTTAGGGTATTAAAACTAGTGTGTCTCAAAACTAGTGTGAAAAATCCTTGAAAAATCCATCAGAAATCTTTGTTTAACAACACACATCAAAGCTGCAAAATTAAAAGAGGAGTGATAGAAAATGGGAGGGAGGGATGGGGGGGAGTGGAGAGAGTTAAAATTATCTTCCCTAAAGCAAATCCCTCTCAATCTGATCAGTGTGTTTGGAATAGTCTAACTTGCCTCAACTCTGAGACTGACTGCAGGTGAGGGACCTTTTTTTCTCTTCAAAATAAATAAATAAAAATGCAAAACTCATAGGCAACTATCTGATGGAGGTGATTCAAATTTACATCAGCAGGTATGGTTCCGATTCTTCATCAATCAGTGTCATTTAGAGACTGTGATATAATTGTGGCATTTAACTGATTTAGCTTTGCACTGCAGATATTTTACTTTGCAGATGTAACGAGTAAAAAGTTTTAAGAAAACCTGATTTACCTGTTCGCTCTTGCAAACATATATTTCTTCCTTTATGTTTGTTTTTCTTTGAGAAATGTTTCATGAGGTTTTAGATGCTGTGAAATATTTAGATGTTGATTATATTGCCTAAAAATAGTTTGCAAATGTCTTTTAGTAATGCATGTATATTTGATATGTCATGCCTATACAATGTTTTTATATTTGTATTCTTGTCAAATATGCAAATAATTGAATGAATTGTCTAATGACTTTAACATGACTTTTCAGTATTTTTCAGTACTGGTGGTATAATTTCGCGTTTTCACTCCGCTGAGCTGCTTGCAATTGCGAAATAATTAGGCTTTTCTCGCTCTATTTTCTTGCTCTAAATACACACAACTACAGCGCTGGTTTCATTTGCCTTATGTAAATATGTAAGGGTTTTTTTTGTAAATATAAAACCATTGTTGTTACTGGACATGTTAGACTTAATATGTTATCAACAAAGGACACTGTTCCTCATTAAGTACTTTGACCTGATACATTAGGTGAACAAATCTCAACATGTCTGTCTTAAGGACACCTGTTCCTGCTAATGTCACAAACTCTGAGCAATGCCCTACATGGATGATTATTTTAGGTTTTGGTTACATTTTACACTACAGTGTTCATGTTAATGTGAAATTAGACAAGAGAGCACAGAATAATGCTTACGAACAACATAATATGCTTACATGGATGCTCTATGGAAAGTGTTAAGAAAGTTTTCTAAGACTTGAGGTAGTTTGGAATTGCCTCGCATTTGATATAACCAGAATAAAAATCTTTTAAGCGACTAGTAATGCATACTGAACAGCCAGACAGTCTTGTGGAATAGTTTGGTTGATTTGACATGCGTTTAAGATAATATTCACCTTTTCTGAACTGCCTCTTTGTCGAAGCTATCCTGAATCCAAATATTTTAACCATCACAGTCTTGCAGATGTCAACTCTTTTTGGTCTCTCTAATGATTCTTGTTTTCAAACAAGAATGACATCCATTGTGTCATTTTATTTTTATTATTTAAAACTTGCTGTGGCTGGATGCCATTTCTGTTTCTTGCTATTTTGTATTTGTTTTTGGTCCAAAGTAACTTAATTGCAGAAACAGTTTCCAGAGCGAAGTAGGTTACAGTAAAATCGTTACTCTTCCCGATTCACCATTCTTTGGAATTTGAACTTATGTGTTGGTGAACTTTTAACCATTAGTCTACTGTCGGTCCAGAACCTTAACCTTTAGCCTATCTCCAAATGCTTGCATGCACTTGCCCCATTTCAATTTCTTTGAAGATGGAAAAAAAAACTATAAAAAATATGTCTCAAAGATATGTGAATTCGTTTAAAAAGGTGAAATCGGGAATGACTAGTGCAATGACGCTTTGGTGGGGCTTGTTGAATTGCATTTCATTGAAGAAGCTGATCATGTATACAAGTGCATCCATGACATCGGTTTGTGACATGATACAGACAGATTTAAGGAGCTTAGCAGCAGTCTACTTCCCTTCATCTAATTACACTCTTAATTAGCCAACAGACTATGAATGATTCAACCGATTCATTTAAGTATCCATACAATTAGGTTGAGATACGCCAGGACAGGTGATAGAGCGAATGTATCCGCTTGGTGATTGCCCATGTTAAGATTCTTTCTTTCAGTAGTTTTCTTCTTAAAATACATGTAATAATTGTAAGTGTACAAAATAATTCACAAATACACGTGTGCATTGTTAGTTCCTAAGAATTAAGAAAGTGTGATGCCCTTACAAAATAGGAATGTTCTCTGCCTTTAAATCATCGATGCCACCACTATCATATCAGCACACATTTCACTGAAATTTACTGATGTTATACTTTGAATATATGTCTGCCAAAAGTGCTGCATGTTCATGGTCACTTGCATTTAATCCGCACTGTTTTTTACAAGTTGGTGCATGTTCAGATGGGCATCTTTGTCTGTTGCAACAGTGTTTCTGCATTTTGCCCTGGCTATAACCTTTGTGTTAAGAAACTGTGAAAAATTCTGTGTGAAAGGCCCCTAAGAAACAAGCCTGGTGGAGGTCTAGTGGACCCTAATTATACAGCTGACTAGTCTGTAAAGTCCAACTAAGCTGACAGGCAAAGTGTCCTTTGCAGTCTCCTTGATCTTTCACATTCTCACCCATTCTGTCTCAGTCACACGAAGATGCCATGCGCTGTGTCTAGTGATATGTCTGGGGTGGCGTGCCGTACAGCGTGAGAAACACATTTGGGCAAGCCTCTTAAGAGACTGCTGGCCACATGTAGGTACTGTAGAGTGCTTCTGAATTGGCTCACAAGCGCTAGACTACAACCAAACCAATCCACCATGGCCTTTAATCCTTAGATCCTATTAGACAGTTAACCTTGGGGACGCAACAGTGAGATCCCCCTTCTTGTGATGTAATAGATCCTTAGGCCGATTCTTCCAGATCTAAACTACTTGGATCTTTAACCAATCCTTAATGACCGAAAATGTGTTTGTTTGTTTTTTTTGCTTCATCGGAATAGGATGACACTTGGTTAAAGGGAAGGAAAAAAGTCACACTTGGCACATTTGCGGTCAAAAATAGGAATGGGAAATAGAAAAAAATACAAAAACTCCAATCTTTTGGTGGTACTAACTACAAATCAGCCACTGTGCAGGAAAAAAGTGCAGAGCAATGAAGGGGTAACACTGTAAAATGTCAAGAGTGCGAAATAGACACATCCACAAAAAAAATAAAAAACACCCCCCTGCCCCCAAACATATTTGAACTATAACACAGAGCAAGTTTTTGCAAATGTGTGAAAATTATTCAGACACAATGCACATAAAAAATTAACAGCAAGGAAGCTACACAAGAGAACAAAACAGAGACACCCACTTAAACACACACACACACACACACACACTATTATACACAGACAAATGACCTGGTGTGGCTGTAATAATATGGTCAAATTTAGCCAAAAGTCTCAAACAAGAGGTTGAAATCAGATCAGACACAGATTGATTAAGTTGTGATAAAGCATATCTCTTAATTTTTGTTAATTGATTTGAATCTTGATGTTATCTGTAACAAAATGCCCTCCTGACTGTAGTAAAATTAATGCAAAAACTGACACTTCCAATCAACATTTCCGAAAAAATCTAAACCTTGACAAAAAGTAGTCTTTTAGAATGTAATAAAAATAAGTATTTGTCAACAACAAAAAAACACTCTATCTATCTATCTATCTATCTATCTATCTATCTATCTATCTATCTATCTATCTATCTATCTATCTATCTATCTATCTATCTATCTATCTATCTATCTATCTATCTATCTATCTCTGTCTGTTAATCTATCATGCACTTTCGACTTTACAACTTTGCAGACCATTTGCATCCACAGACATCTATATTACACAATGCATGAAAGGATACATTTTGAAAAACCATAAAAAGGGTACTTTAAACAGTGTTTGAGAAGTTAACAGTGAGCTGTGTCTCCGTATTTGTTTTGTTTGACAATGTGCGGACTTCATATTGCCTCTGCTAACACTTCACTGATGTGTTGCATTAGCTTGCGATTCTCCCTATGCATCCTTCATTAGCTACCTCTGGCTGTGGGCTTTTTTTAAATTGCTTGGCTGCTCACATGATTTTGGAAAGCCATCGTTCATCATTTGCATCAAGTTCAAGTAACAGTAATCTGATTACAATAGCCGAGGGGGTTTTCAGCTGTTAGCGTCACTCACCTCAGGGCCGCGTCTGGCTCAACAAGACCATGGTGTTGACTGATCGACTCAGTAATTATAACTGAGATATATGTGATACCACTACTGCCCCCCCACCCCCCAAAAAAGAAATGCTTGTTTGTTTTATTAGAATCATTGTAAAAAGGTCATAGCTTCACTCTGAGTGAAATCTGTCTTCTAATCTGCAGGGATGCACTATGGCCTAACCGAATCCGGAAATTAAAGGATTACTCATAACTGCCAAACACTGGAGATCTGGTGTGCCAAAGATTTTGTCAGCCAGCCCAGGGTGAAAGAGCGGTCAACAAGTCTTACTTCTTCTCTGCTTTGTTGACATGTACATTTATAAACTGGAATGCCTGCGATTGGTGGATTTATAACCGTTCACAGTGGAAATAAACTCTTCAGCTCACAAAAAGAAACTGACACACAGAACAAACAATGCATTTTCTGGACATTTCTTGTGGATTTCTAAATCCGCTGATTGGTCTCCCATGACCTCTTTTCGTGGTGCGCATCCCACTGCTGTGAAGAAGAAATCGATGATGACAAAAAACACAAATTATGCCATGATGTCGCTGCCTTTCTCAGAACACATATACTGGGGAGGGATTTTTCAAGGACTGTATCCGCCCTCTCGCTCCCTCTTTCATCTTCTCCTATTTTTATTGCCCTTGGTTGCAGTTAGTAGCGTGCCAGGTTTGGAATATGACTGGGGCACGCAACCCAAACTTGTTTGCATCCCTATCCCTGCAGATGCAGACCCTGGTTGTTTCACATCAGGTGGAGCTTCACATGGGACTTTACATGGGGACTCGCATGGGGCTTCACACGGACCAAACAGCAATGGACATGGGAATGGCCATCATGGGCCAGTTAGCGGCCCGCCAAGTAGTCACAGCAGCAGCAGTAGTAGTAGCCGACATGGCATATCCGATGAGGCCAAATCCACCATTCTTCATCTGAGGGAGAGCCTTGTGCGACAGAAGGAGACCATCTTGGATCAGCGAGAGACCATTAGGGAACTGACCGCAAAACTTACTCTCTGCGAGAGCTTTGGGAGAGGACATCATGATGACAGCCATCATGGGCCTTCACATCACAACTCCCAGCATTCCTCACACCCCTTTGACAGCCATCACGCTGACCCACATTTCCCTTTAAACGGGCATCGCAGTGACCATCACAGAGGGAAATCTCCATATCTGGGCAATCATGGAGGCTTCTCCCCAGAACAGACTGGAAAGACCCTGCAGGCCCTGAAGGAGAGGCTGGAAAATCTTCAGGTGGGTGGATTTACAGTCTTAAACTGAAATGTAAAGCCTGTGATTTAAACACATTAGATTGGGTCTCAGCGATTTTAAAAAAAAATGTTTTTGATCTTATTTGATCAAAAAAGACAGCAATTTTGAATGTTTTTTGTTTAATCCTGTGATCAAAGCTGAATTTTCAGCATCATTTCTCCAGTCTTCATTGTCACATTATCCTTCAGAAATCATTCTAAAATGCTGATTTGGTGCTCAAAAAATTATTATTATCATTGGATGAACAGTTGTGCTTCTTAATATTTTTGTGGAAACTATGATTCTTTAAACTGTCTTGAAATCTTACCTGTTTATCATCTTATTATCCATTACAGTGTGCAAAACAATGAACACAGCAACGCTATGGTACTTTTAATACTAAAGTCCTAATTTTCAATACTATCAAAAAATACAACAGAGACAGAAAATGGCAGCAGCTGCCTTTGTATGAAACAGTCCGTGGCGTGAGAGAGAGACACGAAAGACTCGCAGGCCTTAGATACGGATACCCGTATGAGCATGTTATTCCGTTTTGCTCTTGAAAACGGTTGTTATCAGGGATTAACACACCTCGGAATCAAGCAGTCCAGAGAGCCGTGTAATAAATAGATTTAGCATCACATCACAGCATTTACAATATTTGAAATCTTTTGTATGTCTTTACTGTCACTTTTGAGCAATTTAATTCATTTCCAAAAAAAAATTGTATTTCCTAAAAAATAATAATAATAACTTCACTGATCCCAAACTTTTTTGCAATTTCTTTATATTTTTCAACTGCTTGGATTTTTGTTTGCAGGGTTTATCCTGCATGTCAAAACTTCTCAGGATGACATAAGCTCATTTATAGTTCTGTAAAGTACACTTTGGTGGCTTCCTGTGCCAACAACAGATAATTGAAAACAGTCTTCCGTTTAGGCAGCCCAGCCAAGATTTACTTATTAAATTAGCCAGATCCCTACCCTTGAGAGAACACATAAGATGAAAAACAAGTAGCATGGTTGCAATGCACTTAGAACTGTAAACAAGCCACCATGTGACGCTTTTATTGAGTATAGTATTCAGTTAAACTAATGATATGCAATTAAACTCTCCCTTTTTTAATTGTTAATTTTGTAATTGTTTTAATTGTACAGTAATTAATTGCTGACATAGGGTTTGAAGTTGAAGAAATTTCATCCAAGTTTTAACTTAACTCTGTTCTTTAGAACTCAGACACGTTCTTTCTATTTCCCAAAGTGACTTAGATATCACTCCAAGCTTTATTGGAGAGGAAGTGCACACACAGCACGCTGGTGACGGCGCTCTACAATGTGCTAGTTACTGCCATCAGCAATTAGCCCCATCTGCTCTGATGAGCCATTAAGCGCAGAATGCTGTGGCACTGAGTAAAGCTGGATTTGCTACGACTTATCAAAGGAAAGAAGCTGACAGTGAAGGAGGGGCTGGCTTGTGATGTCATAACACTCATCTGTATATTAATACACTACACTACCGGTCAAAAGTTTGGGGTCGGTAAGATGTTTTAATGTTTTTAAAAAGAAGTCGCTTATGTCACTAAGGCTGCATTTATTTGATGCAAAAAAGAGTAATATTGTAAAGTATTATTAAAAATGGAATTAAAAATGGCGTCAGGTGATCCTTCAGAAATTATTCTAATATGCTAATTTGGTGCTAATGAAACTGCTTTCTGCAAAAACTGCTGTTTTTGTGCTGCTTAATACTTTTTTTTAGAAACTGTTATGATTCATTGATGAATTGAGTGCAGAAGAACAGCATTTATTTGAAATATAAATCTTTTGTAACATTGTAAATGTCTTTAATGTCCCTTTTTTAATCAATTTAATGCGTCATCATTGCTAAATAAAATAATGAATGTATTTTAAAAAAAAATCTCACTGACTCCAAATTTGTCAATGGTTGTGTATATTGAATGTTAATGATTAAAAAGTTTCTTGTCTCTACAATATACTTGGTCTGTTGTTGTGTGTAAACATGGTGTGCTGTGTATTTGGTTGAATTGTCATCTATAATTTCAGCCTTTGATTTATAAAATGAAACGATGTGAAACATGTGAAACAATTATTATATTATATTTTTTATATTAAATTAAGCATATATATTTGCATGAGATTGTGAGTCAGTGTTGTGCGGTAACCCTATTTTCAAGAAACATTTATATTATATTTTATTTATATTAAGAGTACATTACCACATTATATAGTTTTTTATCATTGAATTGTAAACATTGTATTTACAATCTTGCCAAAACTGTATACTGTTGTTTATTGTCTTCATTTTTGTTCCTTATAGGCAAGAAATTCCTCCAGTTCCTATTCAAGTTCATTGAGAGACCTCCTACAGCGCAAAATCAACGCACTGGAAGAACAGCTCCATCATCACTATGACAGCCACTACGGCCACCATGAAAACCATCATGGATATGGCCATCATGAGGATCATCATGACCATGATGACCACCATAATACCCACAACAATAACCACCACGATGACCATCACGATGACCACCACGATAACCACGATGACCATCACGATAACCACGACAACCACCAGGCAAACCATCACGATGACCTTCACTCCAGCAACCATCGTAATAACCATTATAATTATCACTATGAACGTCACAGCGACCACCATCATGATCACCAAGAGAATCGTCAAAACGGCCATGATGATCATCATGAGAACCACCACAACAACAACAACCACCATGATGATCGTCACGATGATGGCCATCATGGCAATGGTCACCATGATGATGGACGCCATGGAAATGATGATCATGTCCACCATCCACAAACCTCTTTCAAGCCAACTGGGCCAAGAGTGCCTGTCCGCGGAGCCCTCAGTAAGCTAGATGCAGTGCTGAGTAACCTTCACCACAAGACTCCAGAACCAGGTGATATGTCCTAAAAAGTAGAGTATAGGACAACTCTAGAGAAGGGTTTGTGCAGAATCTTAGATTTGTATTTAACCATTCAAACTTAAGGTCCATTCTTTGATGTTTTGTAATGGTTGTTGTAATTTAGTCCTATCTATATATATACACTACCGGTCAAAAGTTCGGGGTCAGTAAGATTTTTTATGTTTTTAAATGAAGTCTCTTCTGCTCACCAAGGCTGCAATTATTTGATAAAAAAAAAAAAAAAAACAGTAATATTGTGAAATATTATTGCAATTTAAAACAGCGGTTTTCTATGTGAATATATTGAAGTGTAATTTATTCGTGTGATCAAAGCTGAATTTACAGCATCATTACTCCAGTCTTCAGTGTCACATTTTTAAAATTATTATAATATGAAATTATTATAATATGATGCTCAAGAAACATTTATGATTATTATCCATGTTGAAAACAGTTTTTTACATTTTTATTTCAGGATTCTTTGATGAATAGAAAGTTCAAAAGAACAGCATTTATTTAAAATATAATCTTTTCTAACATTATAAATGTCTTTACTGTATAACTTTTGATCAATTTAACTCATCCTTGATGAATAAAAGTATTTTCTAATTTCTTTCCCCCAAAAATAAAAAATAAATTTTTACTGACCCCAAACTTTTGAATGGTAGTGATTAATGTTACAAAAGCTTTCCATTTCAGATCAATGCTGTTCTTTTGAACTTTCTATTAATCAAAGAATCCTGAAATAAAAATGTGAAAAACTGTTTTCAACATGGATAATAATCATAAATGTTTCTTGAGCATCATATTATAATAATTTCATATTATAATAATTAAAAAAATTTGACACTGAAGACTGGAGTAATGATGCTGTAAATTCAGCTTTGATCACAGGAATAAATTACACTTCACTATATATTCACATAGCTATATATTCATTCCGCTGTTTTAAATTGTAATAATATTTCACAATATTACTGTTTTTGTTTTTGTTTTTGTTTTTTTTTATCAAATAATTGCAGCCTTGGTGAGCAGAAGAGACTTCATTTAAAAACATAAAAAATCTTACTGACCCCGAACTTTTGACCGGTAGTGTATATAGAAACATTTTTGAGGGGAATATACATGTATGTCTGTATACACACTACTGGTCAAAAGTTTGGAATAATTCATATTTTTTAAATCTTATGCTCACAAAGGCTGTGCTTATTTGATCAAAAACACAGTTAAAAGAGTAAAATTGTGAAATATTATTACAATATAAAAGAATTGTACTTAAGATAATTAAAATTTATTTTATTCCTTTTATGACAAAGCAGAATTGTTAGCATTATTACTGGCTTCAGTGTCACGATCCTTCAGAAATTATTCTCATATTTTGATTTGGTGCTCAATAATTAATGATGATTCTTTTATATTTTTGTGGAAACTGTAACTGGTTTGCTCATGACGTCAGGAACTGAAGCCACCGTGCCTTTGTTTAAAGTTGGGAATTTAGCTGCTTATTAAAAGTTTTGTTCATCTTTATTACAGTAGTGAATATCAGATCAGCTGATGGACGAGACACCTCAACATTTGTATAAGAAATGTCAAAATAATTCTTCTGAAACCTGGATTCAGATTTATGCTTTGTAAGGCATGCACATACAACTTAATTTGTCATAGGCTACAGTTATTCACTGTGGTTATTAAATTATTTTGGTATAGCTATATAAATTTTATTTTTACAGTATCTGTAAATGATTCAGCAGTGTTTTCATTAACAGCATGTATTTCAAATCAGTAAAGATAATGACTTAAACGTTGGTTAAATTAATAATTAGCTTCAACAATATATACAAATAACAGTCAATATAAATAAACTGTCATGCTTGTAAAAAGTAATAGAATTTGAGCTGACCTGTACCTTTTTAACGGTTTCCAAGATCTCTAAGAGTCTGAAGTGGATGTTTTGTTCAACAAAAAGACACAAAACTTATTCAGAGAAATAATGCTGACTGCGTATGTGTTACATATTTACATAATTACATAATTCGGAGGGAGCCACACAGATAGTGGGTCACATATGATGACCTATAGTCCACCTTCAACACCTGAAAGCACTTATAGGCTGATAGTTGTTCCTTGCCTCTTGTCTGTGAAAGCTCCCAGAGCTCTTTTATTTCTCGGGAGAGCTTGCTCGATCCCCTACTATAGGCTCGAGATGATGGCTTTTTGGCTTGGTTAGTTGGGGACACTTAATATTCTGCAATATTATTGATTTAAATGCCCCGACACTGTTGGATGACAACTGAACTACATTTCAACTGAATAATGATTGTTTTCATTTTAGAGCTGTTCATTCTGTTTGCATCACTGAAACATTATTTTCCTGTTTATCACTGTAAAGATCTTAATTGTATATGTAAAGCACTATATACAGTTGACTTGATGACTGGAGGGACAACAGATGAAAAAGTAGGACACTCATTTTCACACTCATTAGTGATACAGTCCACATACAGTATCTCACAAAAGTGAGTACACCCCTCACATTTCAGCAACCCTTTTAGTATATCTTCTCAATGGACAATACTATAGAAATTAAACTTGGATATATTTTAGAGTAGTCAATGTTCTGCTTGTATAGACCTTATGCACCAGAGAAACGAGGGCGCCGCCATCTTTAGAATATTGTCTTTGAACTTCCGTTTTTGCGGTCGCTCTGTATATTTCTATAGCATCTCTGTCGAGGAGTAATTAGCTGGTGAAGTTGATTTACTTATTGTAATGTTTATCATAAGCATTGCAAAGCATATGTCTTAACAAATGTCGACCGGAATTTTTTTTTAAACGAACCGTTCATTCATAACTACGCAAGATCGCTGTGAAAATACAGACCGGAAGTCAAAAGACAACGAGCGCAGGGCTGAAAAGGGGCGGGGCTACATAAGATCTATAGCAGCAAAGATTTACTGTCCTCTGAAAACAACTCGACAAACCGCTATTATTGTCAAAATAGCTGGCAATAAAAGTGAGTACACCCTAAGTGATAACAGACAGTAGTACATTGTTTAACCATGCATGTCCTATTCCTCATGTTCATCTTTTTGCCTGCTTGATAGGACCATACAAATTTGTATATCTTGTATTAGAGCAGTAAAAAATTTATGCTTTGAGTACAGTTCTCTCATACTGACCACTGGATGTTCAACATTGTACCTCATGGCAAAGAACTCTCTGAGGATTTGAAAATTAGAATTGTTGCTCTCCACAAAGATAGCCTAGGCTATAAGAAGATTGGTAACACCCTGAAACTGAGTTACAGTACAGTAGCCAGAGTCATACAGAGGTTTTCCAAGACGGGTTCCACTCTGAACAGGCCTCGCAAGGGTCAATCAAAGAAGTTTAGTCCTCGTGCTGTGCGTCAGGTGCAGAAGCTGGCTTCGAAAAACAGATGTACGAGTGCTGCCAGCATTGCTTTAGTGGTTGCAGAAGAGGAAGGTCAGCTTGTCAGTGCTCAGACCATACGCCGCACACTGCAACAAGGTCTGCATGGCTGTCATCCCAGAAGGAAGCCTCTTCTGAAGCTGGCTCACAAGAAAGCCCGCAAACAGTTTGCTGAAGACAACCTGTCCAAGAGCATGAATTACTGGAACTATGTCCTGTGGTCTGATGAGACTAAGATAAACTTCTTTGACTCAGATGGTGTCCAGCATGTGTGGTGACGCATTGGTGAGGAGTACCAAGAAAATTGTGTCTTACCTAGAGCCAAGCATGGTGGTGGTAGCATCACGGTCTGGGGCTGCTGGTACTGGGGAGCTTCGCTTTATTGAGGGAAACATGGATTCCAACATGTACTGTGACATTCTGAAGCAGAACATGATGCCCTCCCATGATGCCAAAACACACCGCCAAGATGACAACTGCCTAGCTGAGGAAGGTGAAGGTGGTGGAGTGGCCAAGTATGTTTCCAGACCTGAACCCTATTGAGCACCTGTGGGGCATCCTCAAGCGGAAGGTGGAGAAGCGCCATGTGTCTAACATCTAGCAGCTCCATGATGTCATTATGAAGAAGAGGATCCCAGCAACAACCTGTGCAGCTCTGGGTAATTCCATGCCTATGAGGATTAAGGCAGTGCTAGATAACAATGGTGCTCACACAAAATATTGACACTTTGGACACAGTTTTGACATGTTCACTTAGGGTGTACTCACTTTTGTTGCCAGCTATTTTGACAATAATGGCTGTATGTTGAGTTATTTTATCGAGGACAGTAAATATATATTTCTATACAAGGATCACATTGACTACTCTAAAATATATACAAGTTTCATTTCTACAGTATTGTCCTTTGAGAAGAAATACTAAAATGGTTGCTGAAATGTGAGGGGTGTACTCATTTTTCTGAGATACTGTATGTACTCTGTCTCCTTCCTTGCAGATGGAGCGGTTGATATACTTAAATCTCCAAATGATAATGTACTGCAGGGGGCAACAGATGAAAGAGTAGGATGCCAATGGCGATTGAAATGTTCTGCTCTGTCAACAGTGCCCGCATCGCTTCCCTCCATCTGGGAAGAGTGTTTACATCGCCTCCAAATTAATTGTCAGCAGGATGTCTATAATGAACAGCATTTACCTAGAGAACTGAACAGACATTGTCTATGTCCCCACGCTTTCCCAGTTGAAGAGGGCGATAAAATACAGGTCTCAATTTTTAATATGGCACTTGACTCTTTCATAGGAAAGTGCCTGCTCAAAATTTTTCTCATTTTCTCATACACCACTTCAATTCCCGACTCCTAGTTCCTACAAGAAACTAGTCCCTGGCAGTGGGTCAGAGAGGGCTACAGAGAGAATCGCTGGAATGCCGCTGAAAGAACTTTTTGCCTCTCTAAACCTCTCGACTACCTAATCAACAGAAGTACAGAATAGGCCAGAGGGTGACATTGGGTCATCAAGGATAAATGTTTTCTTCTCCTCCATACCTGTTTAATTCAGACACAGATGCTGCTCTGTGGCAACATTAGCAGTCATAGATTGGCCAATGACATGTGTCCTCTGCTTCGTGGCACGGAGGGCAAGATTTGTGGCCCTGTGGAGTTCCAGGACTGCCTCAGGTGCCAATCCCTCAACATTATCCAGGTCCTTGAGAAGGTCAGCCTGGGACGCCTGCAACACTGCTATTGTGTTCAGGGCTGCACTGGCCTTGCCCATCAGCTGCAAGGTGGTCTGATATGACTTGGATGACAAGACCAAAGCCTTATGTGAAGATGCCGCACCAGAAGAGTGGTAACTAGCAATCACCTCTTATTCCTGGGGCATCTTCACAAATTCTTGGTCACATATCCCCTGCATATTCAAATAATTTGATGGTTTCTCCCACGATCTCGACAACTCCTCGTGGAGATCAGAAAGAAATGGAAGGCTTATGAGAGCATCGGTGGACCATGAGGAATAGTTAGTCTGTCCTGAACGACCTCCTGCTTTTCCAACATCCAGTCTAGACCGAGTCTAGCCGTGGTACAGGTCATCACTTCCAGCTACTCCTCATACGAGGGGTCACAAGAGGAAGCGGTAGATCTAATGTCTGCCTTTACTGTAACTCCCTCCACATCTAACTCCTCAGGTCTTGTCAATAACATGCTTTCAAATTAATTAATGAAAGCTGATGAAGTCTAACGCAGTCACCCTTTTATAGTCATGTCGGTACGCTGAGTGATGTCAGACAACTTCCTTGGCCAATAGAATTGTCATATTTTTTACACTTGCTTTAGACACTGGCACACACTGAAGTGTCAGCAACTGATGCAGCATTGAGTACCCTCGATAGGGAACTTAAGTAGGTCTAATTTGTTATATTGTCTAATTTTTCATGTTCTAGTTCTGAACAGGTTAAATAGTCTTCTTTATAGGAGATCTGTCTTCAACTGTCTTTTGAAGATTTCAGTTGAGATTTTATGTTATGCCGCGGAGAAATTAGATCCTATTTTATAATTTCTTTATTTTCACCAACAGGTCCAAATAAGAAACCCAAAAATCCTGACGCTTTTCAGATTGGCTTCCCGATGCGCACCAACTACATGTATGGGCGAATCAAACGCACCCTTCTGAGCGAGATCTTCGCCCTCACAGCCTGCCTTTGGTTGAAAGGGGGCTCAGGTCCTGGGATCGGAACCCCGTTCTCCTACTCTGTCCCTGGCCAGGCCAATGAGCTTGTCCTGATTGAGTGGGGCAACAATCCCATGGAGCTGCTGGTGAATGACAAGGTAAAGAAATCACCTAATTATAAAACAGGGATTGTGTAACGAAAGATTAATGTCCTGGTTTTAAAAAACACAGGCAATCCTAAAAGAAAGTGTATTTAAATGGATACAGTAAAAATCTAATTTGTCATAGCATTGGACAAAATAGCTAATAAAATGCATTGTATTTAAATGCTAGACAACACAGTTTGGAAAAGGGATCACCAGACTTACCCTGCTGATGACCTTGTACTCCCATTGCAACAGTCTGCAAATCTCTCTCTTCCTCTTGGCTTCCCAGCCATTCCATCATCCTGCTTAATTAGTTAATGGCTTATCCTTGGTTGACGTGTGAATACATTCTACTGTTTTTTTTTTTTAAACCTGAAACAAGACAGGCCTCTTCTGTCAATGACTGTTTACATGCTGTCAACTAAACTGTTTACAACTAGTGCTAGCAGCTTATAAGCAATAATGATGATGTTTGTCAGTGAAGACTCACAAGGGAACTTTGTTGAGGTATACAAGTAAACTATAAACATTTAATGAGAAGTTAAAGATTGAGAATTAATGTTCTGTTGTGATGATTTGTACGCAAATATCCAACTGGGTCTATTTCTCTCTTTCTTTTTTGTTCTTAAATCTGTTACTGTTTTATGGAGAAACTTTTAAAATAAATCAGTCAGTGAGTGAGCTGTCTGGGTGACTAAACTATTCCGACCATTATGCGTGTTATTTATATGTGAATTGTCCTTTTTTTTATTTTATTTTATTTTATTTTTTATTAATTTATAGAACTCTGACAAGCATTGTCAAAACAACTGACAGACAACATGGAACATACAGTACCGTGCAAAAATTTGGAAACAAATACTTTTATTCTGCAAGATAGCATTAAATGAACCAAAATTACAGTAAAACCATAATATTACAAAAGATTTCTATTTAAAACATTTCTTTTAAAACTTTTTATTCATCGAAGAATCCTGAATAAGTATTACTGTTTCCACAAAAAATATATATTTATCAGCACAACTGATTTTAATATGAATAATAAGAAGAAATGTTTCTTAAGCACTAAATCAGCATATTAAAATGATTTCTAAAGGATCATGTGACATTGAATACCAGAGTAATGGCTGCTGAAAAATCTGCTTTACCATCACCGCAATAAATGACATTTTAAAATATATTCAAATAGACAGTAATTTTAAATTGTAATAATATTACAGTTTTTACTGTATTGATCAAAATAAATGCAGCCTTGGTAAGCATAAAAAAACACCTTTTAAAAACATCTTCCAACTGCTGAAATATTGCAAGAGAAAATGTTTATCAGGTCAGTATTTGTTAATCTCCATCATCAGACAAGGATACATCAGTAAAACTGAACTAGGGCACAACAGCAGTTAAGTTAATTTAAAAAAACTGAATATGTGAGAGTGTGTAAGACAGAATTCCATCTACTATACTAACAAAACAATTCCTGTAGTGTTTAAAGATGTACTCTGTTTTTGCCCTCTTGCAGGCAGTCACTCTTCCTATTTCTCTGACGGACAGTAAGTGGCACCACCTCTGTGTAACATGGTCCACACGTGATGGCATGTGGGAGGCTTATCAGGACGGTGTGAAAAGGGGCTCTGGAGAGAATCTGTCACCCTGGCATCCGATTAAACCAGGAGGAGTCTTTATCCTGGGACAGGAACAGGTACATCTCACAGAATCAAACATAAGTGAATCAAAACACACTCGCACAAACTAACACCCTTACTCTTTCGTACCCAGGACACTCTGGGCGGCCGCTTCGACGCCACACAGTCTTTTGTGGGCGAGATGTCGGATCTGCAGTTGTGGTCGCGTATGCTCACCTCTACCGAGATCTACGACCAAGCATCCTGCTCCAGTCACCTCACCGGCGACGTCATCACCTGGAGCGAGTCCTTGGTGGAACTCCACGGAGGTGTCACAAAGTATCCGTTCGACCCTTGTCATTAAGGACCTAACCTAAAAGACCATCTCTGCTTAACTTGCAGCTGGAAAGGTGGACAGTTATGAATCTGGACTCTAGCTGCTCAATTAACTAAGCACTTTATTAGTTTAAGGGTCTAAAAATTACATTCTGTAAATTGATAAGCACTCAGGATGTCAACAGACTGTTTGAACTCCATTCTGTGTTTTTGGTTCCCTTCCAGGCACTACTGAAAGCACTTCAGTATCACTACTTTAGTACAAACATGCAAAAACACTTCACAACAGCAATCAATTACAGTTGACATGTACTATTAAAATAAGGCGAGACAATGTGGACTATTTTTATATCAATGTCAAGTGAATTACACATTTGCAAACTTTTTTCCTTTTCTTTGGTTGGTTAGACCCATTTGTATTCGCTCTAGCAGCATGGGGGCAGCAGTGAGTTTTAAAGGCCTACATTTAATTTATGCTACATTTTTATAAGCCAGGACTTCAGTATATCTTATAACCTGAGGTGCTCTTTTAGTCTTTAAAAAAAATCAAGAATAAATTCTGCTAAAAATAAACAAATTGTGTAATATTTTTTTTTTAATGCATGTACATTTTTATTATTGAAAGACGAAAAATATGCAGGTTAGATTAGAAGTCTTGAAGAGTTGGAAAAGATGGGGTTTTTTTCATACGTATAATGACAAGTGATGTCTGTGGGCAGGTGGCCTGCTGGTATGGGTTTATATACAGTATGCACATGCCAGAAAACAGTGAGGTGTCCATGGCAACATAGCTTAAAGGGGATTAAAGAGCTGAAGAGCACTCTCATTTAGACTCTATCTCTCTTTTCTCTCTATCTCTCCCTTGCTATTCGAATTCATAATATTTAATGCACTTTTTGTTTTTAAACACATGCACATCCGTATCTGAAGAAATCTACATAAAGTAAAGTTGTAAAGTTGGTGGCACTTTGCAGTTATTATTCTGTGAATTATTTATTTTTTTTACATGGATAAAGGCATGTGCTGTAGTCATTTGTGAAAAGTGACATTGAACAGATCAGTGTTTCATTATTGATTAATGAACTTATGTACAATATGGTTATTATACACTTATATATTTACATTATTTTGTTTTCATATGGAGCAGTGAAGAAAATTATTTTCCTGCCTACTGTGAAATTTAATTGGTCCAATAACCGAATGGTGTCTCATTAGGAAATGTGTTAGCGTGGACGTATGAACCCCTCTCAGAGTTCATGCTCCAGCTGTTTATGAAAATGCTGCTTCTTATTGTGAATTTAAGCTAAAATCTGGAGGCTTTTATAGATTATGCATTTTTACTATTTAAAAACCCATTTCTTGTTACAAACTTTTTTTTAACTAGATGGCCAAATGTACACCCAGGCCAAATGTACATAGCCTGAACTAACTTGTATCCCCCCACCCCACCCCGCGCTTAACTTCGCCTTTGGTGTATATCTGTATCCAAATGCACTAATTTGTTTTTTTCGTTGTTTTTTTTTTTCCTTTCCTCTTTCTAATATAATTGGTGTATATAGAAGTTATATGTATATATCATATTTTTACTCATTATTAACAATATGTTCGGGCATGTCTTTAATGCCTGTAAGCCAAAATGTACAAGCTTAACTTGAGACAAGCATGTATTCAATTATTTGTAAATAAAGTAATGGTTTTGAACTAATCAATGGTTTTTCATTTTTATTTTTAAAAGATGTCTTTGGCATGGAATTTCAAATGCATGATTCCACTGATTCTATTTTAACATAGGGAGAGAGATCTGTTTACGCAAGTATGAGAAATCTAACATAATTTCTTTAAAAGGTATGATCATTTTTAATAATTAATAAATAATTATAATAATACTTGTTAATAGTTAATAGTTGATCTATCACATTTTTTGGTATCTTAAATGGCAATTGGTTTTAACTCATATTTTTTTCATCAGCAATTAAAGAAAAAGTGCAGTAACCTTTGGTTTACAAGATTTAAACAAAGAGTCAATAGATCAATCCTTCTTTTCTTGCCCTTGTTCACTAAGCCTATTATAAATGTTTCTATTTTAGAACGGTCAGGGTGGTTTTCGCGGGTAACTGGCTCTCATCATCTGTAAGGCCGTAAAAAAAACTCTGTAAAAAATATGTTCATGATTTATCAAAACTTTTTATCTTTTGTTTAATGTGTTGATATTTATTAAACCAATCTCCTTCATTGTATTAACTCAAATTTTTTATTTGAATGAACTAAAAATTTTAAGGCAACCAGATAACTTACTTTTTAAGTTAAACCAACAATATTTTTTTACTGTGCTGAAGCGTGTATGGTGTGGGAGTGGCACAGGTTAGTTGTCACAACTTTTGAGAAAGGATGACATGACGCTAAATTTCGTACTTCCGGGGAATCCCACGTTTTTAAAATCGCTAGTCTGCTTGCAAAAGAAGTGCACAGACAAACGAGAGTCAACATTGGGTTGGCTTTTTTTCAGGGATGGCAAGAAAAGAGGGATTTTAAATGTTGTAAAAGTGATGCAGAGATGGCGTTTTTTATTACTCAACAGGTAATGTATTTTATTGTAGATAAATTGACACATGTTGCTCTCTAACAGCATTATCTATTGTGAAGGGTCATATTAATACGCAGTCATGCAGAGCCGAAGCACACCACTAAAACAATGTTCTTCCGCAAAATGCATACAGTTTTGTTTTCTAACCACCAGAGGGCCAAAAGTTACAAAAAAGAGCCATTCATCAAAATGTTCATCAAAATCTTTCAATAAATGTATGGTTAAAGTGTTATTTCAGCATTGTGTTTTAATAAAAATATTATATTTTTCTATTTATCAGATGACTATGATATTTTTTTTAGGGCTGTCAAATGATTAATCGCGATTAATCGCATCCAAAATAAAAGTTTGTGTTTACATAATAAATGTGTGTGTACTGTGTATAATTATTTTATATATATAAATACATACACATGCTTGTATATATTTAAGAAATATTTGCATGTATATACCATACATAGATTTATATATAATTTATATTATATATAAATATAAATATTTTATATATAAATAACACATTTTTCTTAAATATATAAATGCACGTGTGTGTACTTATATATGCAAAATAATTTTACACAGTACAAACACATTTATTATGTAAACACAAACTTTTATTTTGGATGCGATTAATCGTGATTAATCATTTGACAGCCCTAATTTTTTTATGATATTTAAAAATTATTTTCTCGTTATATAAATACATTTTTATCAGAATTGAACAGTACTTTATTACAGACATCACAAATCTCCTCACATCTTGTGCTCTTTTGATTCAGCCATGAGACATTTGTTTGGTCTTTATGACAAAGAATGTTCTTCACAGACAAAAAACAAAAACAAAAAAACAGTTGCATTGTGTCTGGTCTGGCACCCAGGGGACATCACCTCACCAGCTGGTACCAGCAAAAACAGCCCAAAGAGGGTCTGTGTGTTATAGAGAATGAAATACAACAAAAGCCCTTTCCCTCCTGTCTGTATAAAGGATTAAGTAAAATAATCTACTATATTAGCATATTTTATCATATTCTTTCACATCACTTTTGTGACAGTACCTCAACAGCAAACAACCGCAATGCATACGTTTATCACTGCATTCGTCACTTTTAGGGAATGGATATCAAGATTTCTCCAGAGAATCAATAAATTCATAAAGAGAAAAAAAAGCAATTACTCTACTGCAGTACGTGGAGCCACAGCAGAGGTTTTCTCATGTTTAAATGTAATGGGTAGAAGATGGCAAATGAAAGAATAAAAGGGCTTTGCATAAGAAATGGCATTTTGTTTGCCTGACCTTTCCTTTTCTACTTTGCATTTTGGTTCAAAGATCCAGGGTTTAGAAAAAGCATGAATGACTAACTAACTGGACACAAGAAAGCCTTTGACCTTTGAAGTTAAAATGATTGCAAATATATTGATGATTGTGAATATATATCGATTTGGCTTCCACATTCAAATGTGTGTTGTAAAAGGAGACAGCTGTTTTCAATGACTGTGTGTATAATATATAAAAAAAAATTTTTTTATCAAATTAGTCAAATATGTTTAAGGATAGGCTAGTAGTGACTATATATAATGCATAGCCTAAAGTGTAATTTGATGACTTCTATCTAAAGGAAAACACATTTAATTAAGGTAAAATAATAGTTTGATAGAAAAATCTCACATGCCCGTATATTATTTGACTACCCGTGTTCTACCCGTGTTATCCCCAGAGGTACGCACGTAAGTGGTTTTGTGGCATTAGACCACAGAGTCCGCAAAGACCATAATGTTTGCATTATGCATTTTTAAAGCATAATTAAAATGCATTGATTGACAGGAAATATGCCCATGGAAATTACTTCACAAATGTACACACTTCTGTAATAATTATATAACATATGCACTATTATGCTAGTGTTATTGAATTACAAGTCAAGTCCCCTTTATACTACCTCTAATGGTGCAGTTCCACATAATGTACTGAGGATGGCAGAAAAGTATCTTTATTAAAATCCCATCGTATGATGTGGCTGAACACTTCTTGTAACACAAAACCATATTGAACATTTTTTTTCTTCTTTTTCTCTTTATATGCCAATATTGCGCATATATATGAAAATATATCAGAAATGTTAGTAATCAATATAATTATGTTTTTTTATCTGACAGTTATTTTTTTTTAAATCTGGTTTCATTAAATTCAAATCTAAAATTATGGGACAATATTCCTTACCCTAATACTTAATAGCAACAAACTTAATGAACGTAATATAAACAGTACTAGACTGCCTAAAAAACCATTTTTAAAGTTTAATTATGTTTGTAGGACAAGGATATATTTTATAATTGTTAGGTTGGGGCAGGTTGTGACATTTTTTGGGGGGTCAAGTTGTCACACATGTTGTAGCCCAATTATGGTTGATTTTTTTTGTGATTTTTTTTTGTTCCCTTACAACACAGGCTTAACACTGAAAAGCTGTTACATTTTAAACACAGATGTTTCAATACAGAAGTTTACTTTGAACAGGGTTTTTTTGTCCTCCTGGGTAAACAGTGGAAATGTTCAAAAGCAAACCAATACAGTCATAAACAATTAACTTAAAAAATAAATTATATCCTCCCTTAAAAAAGTATGACAACTAGCCCTGTCTCTCCTTATATATCGCTTTTTTAAATTATGCCAAGTGGATTTAAGTCAGTAAATACACTGTAAAAAAAATTCTTAATTTTACAGAAAACAACTGGGATTTTTTTTTACGATCATTTTCTTTTGTTTAAAATTGTACTCAAAACACTGTAAAATGGTTAAATGACTGGCAACCTAAAAAAAAACTGTAATATTAAAGTAAAACATCCTAAATTAAATAAACTTAAAAACACTGTGATAATTCAGAAAATACCTGCAAAATAAAAATCATATACCTTCATTGTAAAAAAAAACTCTTATAAAAAAACATAAATTTAATTTTGTAAAATTAAATAAAATTAAAGTAAATATTCTAATTTAAATAAACCGAAAAAAAACACTGTTATTTCACAGGCATTTTCTGCATTATTATGATCAAATACCTTCATTGTAAAAAATGTTTTTTTTTTTAAAGGGTCAAATGACTGGCAGCTACGGCTGCCAAACAAAAACCATACAATTTAAGTAAAATATGCTACCATGTCACCATGATGGAGATTAGTGTTAGCTTTAGTTGGGCTCTTGACCCTTGAGTTTTTAACATTACTTTATTTCTGTTGCTTTGTTTTGACGCACATTAGTTATGGCAATAAATGTAGGGGTAAATATCATCAGATGATCTTGATAATTTGTTGGTGATGTTAAGTCATCATATGATGATCTGATTCACTGAAATGCCAAACAAATCTCTGAATATGTTAGCTGAGATTATATTATATATAGGATTTTAGTGTTATATAAAGATTATGATAAATCTCATGCTCTTTTCACATTACCTGTTGAAATATTTTATTAGAAGTATAGAGACATCAATAATCAACATATGAATCTCAACAATGGTGACAATCAACAAAGCCTTTTTGTGACTTTATAGTTCAGAGTTGATCAGAATTGTTTTTCATTGTCACCATTTTTGAGATTCATACGCTGATTCTTGATGTCTGAGTGAGTCTATATGATCCTGGCAAAACATTTTCTGTATAATGACTTAATAAAATCTGAGTATCACAGCATTCTATAGCAGTATGGGCATTCAAAATTAACAACTAATATTTACTGACTTAATCAAACCTTTCACTTCAGTTGGTTTCAATAAAGCAGGCAACAGCACTAAAAATAGACTAAAATCATCTGATCTGAGTTTCTCTTGGATTCCTACCATAACAAATAGTACCAGAGACACAAAGTTAAAGCAGCCAGAGAAAAACTAATGTTAAAAACGGAAGGGTCAAGAACCCAACTAAAGCAAACACTGATCTCATCATGGTGACATCAAACTTTATTATTTTCAATAAAATATCAACTTCTAAACGTCTGTTAATTCTCACTAAGAATGTTATATAAAAGAAGCCCTTTATTGTAATGAGTGAGGATGCTGAGATCTTGAGAGATCTGATGTAAAGTGTTTCTGTATGGTGTGTTTTGTGTGTCACCATTGTGTTGTAAAGTAGAGCCTGTGCTACAGTCCAGGATGAGCAGAGAAACACTGATGAAATGCTGTGTGTTGCTTTATATAACAGACAGTTACTGTGTAGTCACAGAGTAAATCATGCAGTTAACTGCAAACATTTTTTTACAGTAAATATGTTTTTAGTGCAAAATTCAGGAAATGTATATATGTAAAATAACTGTGTTTTCTGTAAAACATTTAAGGAAAAAATGTGGAAAAGTTTTTTGCACTTAATTTAAATTAGGACATTTTACTTTATTTTTTTACTGTTTTTGTTTGGCAGCCGTAGCTGACAGTCATTGACCGTTTTTTTTTTTTTTTAAAGATTTAATTTTTTACAGTGTTGGACAGTGCACATAAATGACATTTATAAAGTGATGCAATCTTGCAGTTTTAAAAATCATCCAGAGAAACCTTGTGACTCCTGCAGTAGAATTTGGGCTGTTGTACTGCAGAATTTGATACTGCTATGACTCACGTGCCTTTTTGAGGCCTGAATAAACAGTGGGATGTGCCCACTGCTGTTTTCTACGGATATTCATAGATTTTAAAGAATGTTGAAGAAAAGGTATGCCTAATTGTTATATCCTTTTTTTACTCTACAAATGAATGTCAGTCAGTCGAAGCCTTGTCCCTGCATCCTTTGGAGTTTGTGGTACCCGGTGCTGCATCCATTTGGTAGCACCCATCAGCTGATGCTCTATCAAGGTCACCCGCGCAGAGCATCATGGGCGGTGGGTATCGGATGCGCTTAGTCCCACCCCACGAGCACAATTCGCATCCAAGCCTAAACCTTGCCGAATAAGGTATTCCCGCATCACGAGGCGCTATGACGGAACAGCTGTCACAAGGCGTGATGCGGAATACGCGTCGTGGATAAATAAAGGGGCGTGGAGTTTTACGTGCTCAACCGCCGGTATTTCGTCAAAGAGAAACGTGCGGTTGGTCGTGTAGCCTACTTGCTACGTGTGACGAATAAAATATTACATCATTGACAGTGCGGAATTTCACCTGACTTAAGTCAGTGCCAGAGGGTCAACGGGAGACGTGCACGCAAACGGGTGGTCACGACGCATGAGAAACACGGTAAGGCATCCTCAGTTGATGATATACGTTTTTATAATAGTAGCCTATATTTAAATAGCATGTGAATTACCATAGTTGCATGATGCTGGATTTAGTAGCCTATTCTATGGTCTTATTTGATTAATTGTAAATTGATTGACAGGTTATTCCTTATAAGGAAAAGAGTATGAATTGTAAAATAGGCTAGAACACGGGATCAAAATTATGTATGAGACCTGTACGTGGGGCTGAAGTGAAATGATTGATACAATTGGTCGTTTTAAAAATGTATATTATGTCAAACAAAATAAATTTGCTGTGAATATTACTAAAATAATTATGTTACACTTGTAAAATGTTTAATGTTAAAAAACAGGCCTGAGGTTAAGAACATGACCAAACCCACTTATCCAAAAGTGGAGTCAGCAATGTGCTGGAGCACCTGTTGAACAACAGTGTAACCAGATAGGATTTTTTGTTGCCTTTTTATTTTTTATTTATTTCTTTTTTGCGTTTTTGCAAGGATAAAGAAAGGGGCTTGTGGGGTAATCACAAGGGGTTTGGGGGAAAGGGTCAATAAATAATATATTCTCTATTATTTTCATTTACTGTAGTTTAACTTGATGTATTGTACTGAACAACTGAAAAAAAAATAATGACAAAAACGCATTTGAGCACAAACACTGCAAAGGGCTTTTTCTAACTACGGACCAAAAATGGACTGTAATCGTGCTGAAAAGGAGATTGCAATCGTGTTTAAGAAACTGTGTCTTCTTTTACATGCAAATAGGCTACGTATTTTTTATACAAACTTCCAAAACGGGTGTCAGAAATTAATTTTGTCCCAAAAGTTTATGTTTGCGTAAATATGTAACTATGGCAACACAACAGAAGGCGAGCGCTTGTTGTAGTTTTATTCAGGATAGAATATTGGCAAAAACATAACTGTCATTATGTAGGCCTATAGCCTACATTTTAATATCCCATATGCTTATATGTCTCTACAACCTTTTGTGTTTTGTTTAAAATATATAGGCCTACGTTAGGATACTTACTTAACTGTGCTAGGAGCGCTAAAAGATGTTGCGCGAGATGATGCGCACCATTGTCCAAAAAGTCGTATAATTCTCACACTGTTTGAAGGACTCAAATTTGTTGTACTATTTTTTTTACAGTCAAAATAGCATCGCATTTCGGGTACAAGGAGATTGTGTGCCAAACCTCACGTCCACGCGGAATTCATCAATCTTGGACGTTTCCACTCTGGCACGATGGAGGGGGAGAAGGTTAGTCCTGCGATTGTACAATGATCTGTTCCTACAACTCTACCTGTATTCAAACATGACATTAATGCATTGTACTTGTATATAATGGTATACAACCACAACACAATGTGAGTCATATACTGTAGCATCCGAGGAATCATTTTATTTGTACTTGCAATGACTGTGATGAATGTGCCTACATATGCTTTGCTTGATGTTGATGAACTGGTTTAGCTAAATGCGAATAGCTCATGTGATCTTTGTTTCAGCATTGAATGTATGTCAAAAGTTAATCAATATGATCAATCAACAGTGTCATGCATAATCCCAGTATGTTGCCAGTATTGTGCTGTTTGCTCTGTGTGGTCTCAATGAAAGGAATGTCAATTCTACTGTTACCCTCAGGATGTTGCTATGACAACGAGGGGAGCGGCACAGATGCTAAGACCTATTGAGATGTAAATGTTTGGGAGAGACCATTGATGAGAGAGAGAGGCAGAGAGGGTGATGAAGTTGTTTAAATTGGATGTTTATTTAAATCCTCTCAATGCTCACAACATCAGCAGATTAAATCATTCTGGAGTATAAGAGGTTGTGAGCAGATTAGATGTTTTTTATTCACAGCTGTTACAACTTTCCTGTCAAGGTTGTCTTGTAACATTAGGCTACCTTTCTCTCTTTAAAGGGATTGTTCACCAAAAAATGTAAATTCTGTCATCATTTACTTACCCTCATGCCGTTCCAAATCCGTAAGATTTTTGTTCATCTTTGGAACACAAATGAAGATCTTTTTGATGAAATCTGACTCCTTTCTGTCCCTCCATTAACAGTCTATGCAACTACCACTTTGACGTTCCAAAAAGCTCATAAAGAGATTGTAAAACTAATCCATATTTCTGAAGAGACTCGATCATTTGATATGATGAACTTTTATTCACATATAAACGTTGATCAGCGAACATAAAGAGAAGCTCAACCGAACCTGCGTAACACACAAGAATGAACGTTATTGGTTTCTTGTGGAAGCTCAAATGTGCTGCGTAACATACGAGAATGAACCTCATTGGCTGGCTTGCTTCATTTACATACAACCAAATAATCCGTTAGTGATCTTATTGACGGCTCGATTGCAGACTGAAAAGCCTTCATGTAAACACCTTAAATGATCCGATTGAGCTCGATCTGAATTAAATTTCGATCGGATTGAAAGAGGTGTTTTATTCCTTTTCTAATCAAGAGAACACATTAGTTGATCGGTTTGAAAACCTGTGCATATGCAATGACGTTTAAATAGCGTAATGACGTATGACGCGCGGAACAAGCTGTTGTTCCTGTTGAAAAAGTGGCATATTAATGAGTATTCCATCATTCTGAAATGATCCTTTCACTCACTGTCTGTGAAGTGAAGCAGGACAAGGTCTCACCATTCCTTGTTTCGTATTCTCATCCACAGACGACTGGTTTAGGGCGCGGTTAGGGGCCTTTTTTACTGCGTGATAAATATAAGCAGCATGGCACAATGGTTCATATGTTCATTTACTCAAAATTATGACCAGAAATGTATCAATAGTAAGTCTGTTATTTAAAACAAATAAAGAACCAATGTAGGAAAATAGTTAGTATGCGGAAACAGCGGCAAACTCTGTATTCGTGCAGTGTGCGCATGTCAAAAAATATATTTCGATTTGAAGCTTGTGACATATAAACACGGACATCAATCCGAACACATTTAGCGTTCATGTAAACACTACGTTCAGAAGCATCAATTTAGTCCGATTGAAACAAAAGTTCTGCATTTAAACGTAGCCATTGGTTTCTTGCGGAAGCTCAAACGTGCTGTGTAACACGAGAATGAACCTCATTGGTTCTCGCACGTCAAATGAACATGCTTGAGCTTCCGTTTATCACAACTGATGTGTGAGTTGATGAATGTTTATATGTGAATAAAAGCCCAAATTCCATATGTTCATCATATAAAGCAATTGTGTCTCTTTAGAAAATTTGAAATGTGAAAACTAAACCGCTCAATTTATATGGATTAGATTTACGATCTCTATGAACTTTTTGAAGCGTCAAAGTGGTAGTTGCGTATCTGTCAATGGAGGGACAGAAAGCTCTCAGATTTCATCATAAAGATCTTCATCTGTTTTCCAAAGATGAACAAAAGTCTTACGGGTTTGGAACGACGTGAGGGTGAGTAATTAATGACAGATATTCTAGATATAGATATAACAGATATAAATATTTTGGGTGTAATAACCCTTTAATACATTTCCAAATTGAGCGTTTGACTCAGAATGCTTTTGTCAGATGACATTTGTTTTGAAACGTATTTCACTGAGTCATCGTGACTTGAGAGTATTTTAATGAGTGCGGAAGAGAGGGAGTGCGAGTAAAAGGAATAATAGGATCCGATTAAAAGGAAATGATGCTATCGATCTACATTTTCAATCTAATTTCTTTCAGACAATTGCATCTACATGTAGCTGGTATTCCTTAGATAAGGTCAAATGCTGTGCAAGAAAAGCCCTGCAACAAAGCGTCGACCTGCAGCCTTATCTCCTTGGTCCACCATTGTATTTATACAGTTTATGGTAAACACTATGAACTCCTTTTGATGTAGTCCAATTTCTGTAGGATTAAGGTCATCTGTGACGAATGTCTGACCATCTCAGCATCACACAGCCCTTCAAAATTCACATTGTCAGCACTGCTGCCCTAGAAACCTGGAATGTGTATTCGCAGTGTTGTCTTACAGCTGAAGGCCGGGCGTTTTAGGACATGGCTGATTTGTGATGATTAAGATGAGCTCTTTATTATGTCGTTTGCTGCTGACTTGTTTACGTCCCATTATTGACTACATCTGCGCAGTGTATACTTTCTCTTTAAAGAAATCAGTCAAGCAAATGTTAATGAAAGAATTTGGTGAATTGCCAGTAAACTAGGACTAGAACTAGAAACACACAACGCAAGCAAAAGCAAGATTAAAATGATGTATTTTAATATTGTTAATTTTTTTTATAAATGTATGCATAATTTTGTGTTTTTATAACATAATTTTGTGTGTTTTTGTGGGATATTTGTGTGATTGGTGTCAATTAATTGGTGGTCAAATAAAAAAAGCAAAAATAAAACAAATAGTCATACTAAAACGATGATCAACTAACTGTCCTCACTCGTTTTACAGAATCAGGTAACATGCTACCTCCTGTTTTCGTTGTCAACGGCTGTAATTGGCTCCCTGCAGTTTGGCTACAACACAGGAGTCATCAATGCACCAGAACAGGTTAGTGAGTGTGAGTGTGTGTGTGTGTGGATAGTACCTATCAAATGTTCAAAAACACCTTCACAATCGTTTAAAAGTTTAGGGTCAGTAAGATTTTTTTTTTTTTGGGGTGCTTTCAATTGATCAAAAGCGAGAGTAAATACATTTACAATATTACAAAAGAGTTCAAATATATGCTGTTTCTATTTATCAAAACATTCTGGAAAAATTGATCACATTTTCCACGAAAATATTAAGCAGCACAACTGGTTTTAACATTGATAATACAATATAAATGTTTCTTGTTCACCAAATTCAATATTAGAATGATTTCTGGAGGATCATGTGACACTGAAGACTGGAGCAATGAAGCTGAAAATTCAGCTTTACCATCACAGGAATAAATTACATTTTAATATTCAAATAGAATCACAATATTACCATTTGTACTGTAATTTGATCAAATAAATGCAGCTTGGGTGAGCAAGAGAGACTTCTTTTAAACACATAAAAATTCTTACCGACCCTTAAAGCCGCGGTCACACTAGACTTTGAGCACACAAAATGTCTACGGACACTGTAACGGTCATGGTACGACATCACACTCTGCTGCGTCTTTTTATGAACATGAATTGTAATATATACAATCTACCCCTACAATTTTACTGAAAACATATGCGTTCTTTTAATTCAGCCAAGAGGTCACGCCGTGACGTATAGATCTTTTACTGGTCACACGAATTCTGCTAATTCGACAGGTCAGAGTTTACCGAACTTGAACTTTGGAATGCAGTGAAACTTTTCGCATGAGCTTGCGTTTCCAGTCTGACGCAAACGTTTCAATGGAAGTCAAAGGAACAAAATGTGTAGTATGAACCCCCCTTTTGAACAGTAGTGTACTTATTCATTAATCATAGTATTTTCTTTGGAGTAATAAGTATAAAAAGTATAAAATGAGAACTATGCATTGACCATTTTAAATTGGAACCTTTTAACCTCTTAGAAATTGCGGGAGTTCTTCAACGCCACATGGATGGAGCGTTATGGGGAGCCCATCAAACCGGGCATGTGCACCATTGTGTGGAGTTTTGCTGTGGCCATCTTTAGCGTGGGTGGAATGATGGGATCATTCAGTGTCGGTGTCATAGCCAACAAATTTGGAAGGTAAGTGGAAATCCATCTATAATGTGTGATATGGCAAATGTTGACCAATTTAAATGTGGCGAAAACCTGATTTATCTTTTGTGGAAGTCCTGTGCTCTAAAGTCCTGTGCTCGGTTTTAAATCTAAAGAAAGAAGTCTAAACCTTGTGACTTCTTCATATAGATTTACAATCACTGGTAAAGACACATTGAGGTCAGACCCATGGCTTAGTGCTTAACACATTTTTTCTAGTACAATGCACCATGACGCTAATGCTGGCATTGTGGATTTAAACCTGGCTTGTGACATTTCCCGGTCAACATTATCTTTATCATTTGTCTCCTTTGTTTAATTTGAATCAATACATGTAGCAAAAATGTTGTAAATATGTACAGAGAAGTTTAGTGTAGTCATCTGTGTTGTTATGCTGGGAATCCTGAGCCAGATCATACATCAGAGTATGTCAGAGTTACTCACAATAGTGTTTTAACTGGACAGTAAATGCTTTATAAATAATAAAGCAGTTTAACGAAATGAGGGCACTCAGAGTAGAAGAATTGACCTCTGTCTTCCTGTCTGCTTATACGCTGTCCACAATGTCAGAACAGTCACATTCAAAGCAAGCATTCATGTGTGCTCAGTGGCCATTGTTCTTTTTCTGCTTTCTTTCTGTGGCCTCCTCTGTCACCCTCCCTGGTTTTGCCTATTGTTTGGTTTTGTCAGTGATAACCGAGTTTTAAAATATGCATTGTGGTAAACAGTGTCTGAAACATGAATAATTCACAACACAATAAACAGTAGGGTAATACTTATTGAGTATAAAATACATTACAAAATTTTAAGTTTGACGTCCATACGTCCAAATTTTGGGGTTTTAAGTAATATTTGAAATAAATGCTGTTCTTTTGATCTTTTTATTAATCAAAAAATCATGTTGTCAGTGTTTCTACAAAAATATGAAACATTGAAAATAATCAAATTCTATTATATATAACCTATATATTAATTAAAATATCATATACTATTATATCAATATAATAATTACTATTATTTATACTGTATGTTAGTATAAGTATTATGCTAGTATATGTTAGAATATCATTACTATATTATTATATATATATGTTACACAGCAGAAGTTGCAGCAGAGATGAAACAGGATCTAAGTGCAGCAGCTTTATTCAAAAACAAACTCAAACTCAAACTTCACAAAATAATCCCCAGAACAACTAACTCAACGCAACGTAGAAATCACAAAGAACTGAAAGAAACACAAGGCTTAAATAGACAGAAAACAGAGGAACTAACGAGACTAATAAACGGGACACACCTGAAATGAAACTCAAATCAATACAATAACCATGGAAACAAACAGGCAGGCAGCGGGGAAAGACAGAACTATACTAATTGACAGATTAACCAAACACAGACAAGAACAGAAATCAAAACAAACTGACATCATGAATATATATACAGTATATATATATTTCATTAGAGTTTGGCCTGTTACAGTTTGACATGTTTTATTCTGTCATTTTGCACATTTTTGTCAACTAAAAGTATGTCATTTTAGTCAGAGCAAAATGGAATATAATGAATGAACATGACACAATGAATATTGACAAAATCTAAAGGGTATATTCGTCCAAAGACAAAAATTATGACTAAGAAAAGGGTGTCTAAACACTGTGTTGCTCTCTTTCGTGCTGTCATTTTCTAATTTCCTCTATTTGCTGTTGAATTAGTGTTTCTAATTCAATTGAACTCCTTCCCTGTCTGCCTGTTTTTCTCTCTACAGACGTAAGTCGATGTTCCTCGTGAATATTTTGGCTCTGATTGGTGGGAGTCTCATGGGACTGTGCACTCTCTGCTACTCCTATGAGATGGTCATTGCCGGTCGGCTGGTTATTGGGCTGTTCTGTGGCCTCTTTACTGGTCTCACTCCAATGTATGTTGGGGAAGTGTCGCCCACTCCCCTCCGCGGGGCCTTCGGGACCCTGCACCAGCTTGGTGTTGTGGTGGGCATCTTAATTGCACAGGTAAAGCAAAAAAAAATTTTTTATTTTGTGTGTCATGACCAGATGGTTTATTTAAAATAAAATAAAAAAGTATAAAGCCTTGTGGCCTCATTATATGTTTGTGCCACAACAAAACCTTGAGGAAATATCCCATCTAATTAGCAATGCTTTTACATTATATTAACCTTCTAGTTGAAGCTTCCAATTCATATTTCAGTTTGCGAGCCTAATTTATGCTATCATACCTTAATCAGTTTTAATTTAATGCTTGTAAAGTTTAAAAAATGTTGTATTGTGTCCTGTTCATCTAGGTCTTTGGTCTGGAGAGTCTGTTGGGTTCACAAAAGCTTTGGCCCTTACTTCTGTCTCTAACCGTGCTACCAGCCATCCTGCAGTGTATACTGCTGCCGTTCTGTCCAGAGAGCCCTCGGTTTCTGCTCATTAACCTCAATGAGGAAGAAAAGGCCCGCAAAGGTACGAGAGAGATCACAAATGAGCTTTATCTCTAATGCGCTGCAGCCATGCTTATTTGAAAAGCCCCACGTGCACGATTTTATCAACAGCTCTAAACATTGAAAAAATCTCAGCAAACAAGATATTTCTCAGTGGAAGTGACCGATAGAGCTTAACATATTTTTTTATTTTGTGAACGGCATTAATTTCTTTGGGAGGAGTATTGTGCCAAATACACTCAACCTTATGTTCCCACTTAGTGCTAATTATGTGCTGGTGACAAAATGAGCTAAAACATCTGCTTAAACAGAAGCCCTTTATTAAATAACATATACAGCTCATCATTGACTGGAGCAGGATGGGGGAAAAAAAACGTTATAGTCACATTTACTACATGATTCATTTTACACCAGATGATTTTGTACATAAATGACTAATAGATGCCAGCTACTGTAACACGGCTTTTGGAAATTTTGTTTTGCAACCAATGGCAAATGGAGAGTCTTCAGGAACCCTGTTTGAAAGGAATCACTGTCTTTGCAAATATGTTTTGTAATGCTAGGTGGTGCAGAAATGACACACTATAGTTTGTTTTTACCTACATTTTTAATACAACATGTTTTGCTAATAACAAATGTGTATTTTCTTTATGTTGCACAAACGTTGTTATGACATTTATCATTTCCCCAACATTGTAAAAACATTACCACATCCCACCTACCATTTTCTAGGACATTCAGTAATGTGTTTACCAAAAAACATTTAAGATGCAGACTATTAGAGAATAACTCATTCACTTTTATGAATTCAAAATTCATATTAGAAGAACTGGCATTGCAATGTTTTGTTATGCTTTGTTTTGTTTTGTTTTGGCAGTAGATACTGACATTACTTTTTCATAAACTTCTAATGCTCTCACCTCATATTGTTATGAATTAATTAGAGTAATAATAGTAATAATGGAATGTTTAATTAGTTGTCTTCAATAATAATAGAACCAGTGCCATTGCCATTCATGATGTTGTTAAGCTTTAAGAATAAATTACCCATAATGCTTAGTGGGAGAGTGAGAGTGTACAGTAAAGAAAAGAGAAGAAAAAGATGTGACTTTTCAATGTGTGTGCACTGCATCCCTGCTTAATAATAGAATGACAGTAGAAAAAAAATTAAGATACAGAAACAATCCCTACTTTGGTAGTGTGGTTTACTGTTCCCCATAGAGGGATCAAAAGCTTGAGCCTTTAAGAGTCCCTGATCTTGACAAGAGTCTACAGCAGCTTTTGGCATCTTCTTTGACATTGATGATGTAATGGTTGCCTTTTCCCCTATAAATCATCAAAAAATACACACATATGATTCACTTTTAAAATGTAAACTACAGGTTAGGATTATAATATATTAGTTTTTTCCTTGTGTATACCTTACTATGCATCATAATTCATAATTTATCCAGCAGGGAAACATTTAGAATGTTTAGAATTTATATTAAGACTTCTATTTCTATTAACTATTCATCAAAGAATCTTGAAAAAAAAAAGATTTTTTAAGGTTTCATTGTTTCCACAAAAATATTAAATATTTTTAAACTGTTTTCAAAACTGAAAATATGAAATTTTTCCTAAGAATCAAATCATCATATTATAATGATTTCTGTAGGATCATGTAACACTGAAGACTGGAATTATGGCTGCTGAAAATTCAGCTTTACCATCACAGGAATAAATAGAAAGATTAGATTTCTATGGTAAGTCACCAAACTTTATATTGAAAACAAACATTATATTGTCCCCCAGCACTGGTGCGTCTCCGTGGTTATGAGGATGTTGGGAAGGACATGCAGGAGATGAAGGAAGAGAGTGCGAAGATGGCCATGGAGAAGAAGGTGACCATCCCAGAGCTCTTCCGCACTGCTGCTTACCGCCAGCCTCTGCTCATCGCTGTCATGCTGCAACTGTCCCAGCAGCTCTCTGGCATCAATGCTGTGAGTGACATCATTTACTTTAAATGCATTTGTATACTAACTACTGTTTTGAATGTAAAACAATGTACAGGATGTGTATATTGTTCATAATATGCATACTTTGTGAACTTTGTAAATATTTGGATGTTTTAGTAGGATGTCCTACTAAACTTGCAAACAAAGCACTCCGCAATGTCCCAAAATGAGATGTCCTGGAATTGAGTGTGACAAGTGATCTGGGATATCAACCATGATTTTTAACATCCACTTTAAAACCCATTTATTTAAATCACTCATTTGATTGGAGTGCAAAATATTCATCCAGTTTCTTTAGCTTGAAGATCGATTCATCACGCTGGTATGGAGCCAAAGCTGGCCATAGGGTCTGCGTGGAGGACCTGTCTGGTTCTTGTGGTCTTTGGTCTTTGATGAGCTTGTGGCATTTTGGCGCAGATGGAGTTTGTTTATTAAGCGTGCAGGGCAACCACCCAGTAGAGCTTTACAATAATCTAGCCTTGAGGTCATGAACTAACTTTTCTGCATTTGTCATTGAGAGCATGTGTGGTAATTTAGGTATATTTTTAAGATGGAAAAAATGTGGCTTTCAAATGAAAGATATGTTTTTAATGTGTTTGAACAAATGCGTTTTCATTTTACTGTCACTTTGCATTCTTTAGTTAACCATTTTGGCTTTTCTTCCTGTTTCTCCAAGGTATTTTATTACTCAACTGGTATTTTTGAGTCAGCCGGAGTGACTCAGCCCATTTACGCCACCATCGGAGCCGGAGTAGTTAACACTGTCTTTACTGTAGTATCTGTAAGTATTTAATCATTTAACTTTATAAAAAATATATATGTGTACCGTAACTGTGATGTGTTTGAGATAATACTTTGATTAAATCCTTTTCTAAAAGCTATTCTTGGTGGAGAGAGCGGGACGGAGAACTTTGCACCTTATTGGTTTGGGTGGGATGGCCATCAGCGCCTTGGCCATGACAATCGCTCTCTTATTGGTGGGTCCTTCTGTCTGTTTTCATTTTGCTACAGATTCAAAACAGGCCCTGTTATTATCTGGCCATCATGGGAATGTTAATGTCATACCTATGTTTTCTTACCTTTGACCCTGTGCAGAAGGACATTGAGTCTCTACGCTACCTCAGCATTGCTGCAGTCTTTGGCTTTGTGGCCATGTTCGAGATGGGCCCTGGACCCATTCCCTGGTTCATAGTGGCTGAACTGTTCTCCCAGGGCCCACGTCCTGCTGCCATGGCCGTTGCAGGATGCTCCAACTGGACAGCCAACTTCCTTGTGGGAGTCAGCTTCCCTAAATTGGAGGTTAGTTTAGTTTAGATTAATTTAATTTAGCCTTTTAAAGGTGCAGTAAGCGATTTCTGGTAAATGCTGTTGATATTTGAAATCACCAAAACAAACACTCCCCTATCCATAAGGATCACACCCTTATCTTGATGCCTCCACCCCCTCATTCATGTACACGATATGCAACACAGATAACAACTACGGAGGAATCTGCCGATGTGACTGTCGCCCAAGGGTATGATGTCATAAATAAATTAAAGCATTTTGTGCTATTATGATAATTTAGGTTGAATGTTTAATTTTTATTTAGCTCCTCTATTCTTTTGACGGCAAAGTCACCCTTCCATCCCAATGAACAGTTTTCATGAACAGCTCCCTACATAACACAATAGTCCAAGTAACTAATATTTTACAAATGTAACAAGATTAACGGGTAATAGCGATCACTAAAAGGGGAACCAGAAGAAAAACATATATTAGGAGTATGTTATCTCACTTTTTGGACACACTTTTGGACCCGATGCTTGAAACGGACGGTGGGGGAGGTTTAGATGTTCCAGGCTTATAATAATAATAATAATAAAAATGAACAAAAAAGCGAAGATGACACACGAGTATTTTCAAGTTAAAGAAAGCATATCTTAGTTCTGTGAAACACAGCAAAACCAACGTTACTCAAGTATCGAGAAGAAATAAAGCAACCTCTGCGTCTGTTTTCAGGCCTTCATGCTTAGGTCTCTCCAAGCTTCTCCGATATTAATGTGGGTCCTTTCTCTTGCCTGATTGTAACCCTTCTTTTTAAAGTTACATTCCCCTGGCTTTTCTCTCTTTCTGTAGTCATTCTGCTGATGTCTGTCTTGTACACTGAGCTCTCTTTTCTCCCCCCACCATGCATGTATACGCCCCTTACTGCTGATTGGCTACAAGTGTTTTTTGGTGCTCGGCCTGGTCCCCTTTCCAACAGCGTTTAAAAAAAAAGAAAAATTGCTTACTGCACCATTCAAATCAATTGCCGTTATGTTAACCACTTAAAACTATTGTATTGTTTTTAAAGTAAAACTATGAATAATTTTAAACTTTCCAATTAAACATTCATAGTTTCTTTTTTAAATCCCTCATCTATGAACTTTAGGAAATTTAAAATAACTTTAATCGAATCCATTATAATAAAGTTTTGAAATAATTTTGCTATTTTAATATATTTTTATCACATGACTACTGGGTTATTGTAATCTTATTTTGTGTTAAAACGTGTGCACAATAACAGAACTAACTTTTTTTCTTATTGCTTGAATTACAGGAGCTGTGCGGGCCATATGTCTTCATTATATTCATGATCTTCCTCATCTTCTTCTTCATCTTTACGTACTTCAAAGTTCCTGAGACCAAAGGGCGAACTTTCGATGAGATCGCCTGTGGTTTTAGTGGGTTTCCGCCTCCGGCTGCCACCTCTGTGGAGGAGCCAGGCAGACTCGCACTTCCCGCCTCTCCGGTCAAAGAGAAAGTCCCATTGGTGAAAGCTTCCAAATCTTCCAAAGAACAGGGGCCCAGCTCATCTGATGCCACAAAGGTGGAAGAAAAACCTAGCTCAGTTACCCAGCCACTGGTAGATTCTAGTAAAGAGGAGAAAAATAACTCCACCATCTAAAAAATGGTGTAACTATATAGCTAAATATGATTAAAGCCATGACATGTATCACTGAAGATAGAAATATAATATTAGAGGTTATTCATTGGAAAGAGATTATTTATGGTAAACAGATTAAGAACAGAACCACATTGGAATGTCACAGATCACCTTACTAGATTTTGAAAGGATATGAGAGCTCATAGCACATGAGCTTATATTATTGTGTAGTTTGACAATTGATGGTTTGGTGCAATATTGATTCGTTTTAAGGGTTTTATTCTTTTATTGCTCATTTATTCCTGTTTGTGAGTTTTTAGTGCAGTTTTAATGTGAATTATCAAATAGGACAGTTTCCTATATCAAATCGAACTGAAAAAGGGATTTTACATAATTCACTCTCCATTTTCAACTGTCAAACCTCAGTTTCTTGCTTTTAGAAAAACCAAAGTGTTTTTCCCTGAAATGATAGTCGGTGATCATCATAATCTAAAGGTTTTTGCACTGACGATGTTAATTTTGTATAATATATAATGTATATACAGATATATACGTTTTCATTACTTCACTACTACCATTTATCCAAAACACTTAAAACATCTATTTAATTAGAAGATTAATTAACAATATTTATATTTATAGGAAGTGCTTAGCTAATAAAGCTTATGCCAAGAAAAAAATCGCTAGTTTACTGCCAAAAATAATATAAGAAAAAAACTCTTCAGATAAAGTAATCACTCATTATCTAAAATCACAGTAAATGTTGCATTGTAGAGGACGCAAAAGGACTGACCAGTGTTCAATGAATTGTACTGTATACTGTATACGGCATCAATAACCAGACATGTCCACATTTCAGATATCCACGAGAAAGATTTTTAGCAAATGATGTGATCAGGGAGGATGTTTTCTAGATTATGCTATTGCGTTTTCTGTGTTTTAGTGTACCAGCGTTACATGTGCTGCACTGACTCACTTTGAGGTTTGACGGAGTAGTGAGAGAAGTATCACTTGATTTAAATAAATGTCTGACTGTAGTTATGCACTTTCCGACACTTTGTTTGAGTCCCTTTCCAAGAGCACATATACAGTATTTATTTTTTACTTTGTCAATAATTTCTATCATGTACGTCGAATTGATAGATACTTTATGCTGCCATGGCTTATGTGTTGCTATTTTTGTCTAGATATTCAATGTGAAAGTATTTATTAATAAGCACCTTTATTGGCCAGGGGTAATATGAAGAACTGCTTTTTCCCATTTCCGTGTCTTGTGATCACGTATGTGTTGCACAGAGAGAAACTCAAAAAAAAAAAAGTGGGTGAAAAAGTGCAAGAAAGACAACATTCCTCTAACAGTAGTGCACTGCGGTTGTATTCCAGCAGTCCAGAGCAGCTTTACATTGAGCCAGCCCTCTTCTAACACTAACTAATACAACCATCTTAATAACTGTTAATGCCTTTCACATACTGTACCTTTACAGTGCATAATGTACACAATACATAGTTGCTTACTGTACAGAGTTAGAAGAGCATCACCCTGTAAATACCTAAGTTAATGTTTCTGTTTTGAATGGTGTAATTGATGTTATTGCAAGTCAAAATGAGTGTCTGCTAAACAGAAAGGTTGATGTTTTGACATTTGTATATTTTATGGTGGCTTTTCCTGAATGTGTATCAAAATCATGAGTGGTACTGTGTACAGTTGTTGTATTATTTTGTGAATAAATAGTCTAAATTACTTTGGTCGCCTGTTTCCTAAATGCAGTTAATAGAATAGGCCTACATCAGATTCACCAATGTGCAGACTTATAATGTGCATAAAACAGATGCACATAATCAGTAGGCTATGTATATTTCTTTCGGACTGTGTATCTTCGGATAAATTGTCAGAAGTTTCACGGGACCCTTTCAAATCAGGTTAGCAAGGAAAAAATTGGATATTCAAATTAGGCAGGGTCATTTGGGTCAGGGGATCTCTGGATAATCTGTAATTCGTTTGTAATTATAAAACGAAAATACCGTTTTTCTGTTTTTTGTTTCAAAACGAAAAACCAAATTTTGGCGTCAGAATCAAAAAACGAAAAACCAATTAAAACCGGCCCGTTATTCGTTTTTGGCAATCATTTTATCGTTATTCCTTTTTGAATAAAGAATGAAGAGAGTCTTTGAACCTCGTCTTCGCCCGTTCTATTTCCCATGATTCATAGCGGGTTCAATGACTAAACGGTTTTCTACTTCCGTTTGAAGTGTTATATAGAATGCTAGCACTCTAGCCGAGACATTAGAAAAATATAAGTCTACACATGCGTTTTATATTTAATATGAGCGAAATACATATGTGACATGACACAACAAATCTTTAACTTTTAAGTGGCACAATATTTTTTTAGTAATTCTATGAATTACACTGCGCAAAACAAAAGTAATACTAACCGGATGAAGAAGGGTCGGCCTCCACAGAACATAAAATATTATTTTTATTTTATTTTCCGTGTTCACATTTATGAGGGAACAAAAACTATGTTACGGACGTGATAGTTTTACAGACATGACCGCTCCGAAAGCGACTTTAAAACTTTCACAGAGACCTCAAACAGAAAGCACAAAGCCTTTCTTTAAAGGGAATTTCATTTTTTATTAATTGTATCTTAATTTTAATCAATGTTTCATCAACCAATTGCCTGGATTTAATAAATAAGTAGTAAACATAGTAGAAAATAGATCATCGTGACACGGAGGCGCCGGCGCATGAAGACTCTCGTCTAATTAATGAACCAAAACTCAGCGCATTTCTTTACTGAAGCATGGAAATGTATTTTTGAAAGCAGAGGTAGACAGGAGTCATAGATAACCAGCCTAAGCTTATTGCTTGGGTTATGCTGCAGCAGTCGGGGGTGATAGAGACTGTCGGATATTAGGGAGATCGTCCAGTCATGCATCAGCTATCCGTTTGGAAGGTATGAAGAAAATAAAAAAGTTCATTTTGTTTTTATCTGTGATTTAATAAAAAATCAGATCACATTTGATGAATATTTTTTTCGATTTAGTTTAGCGATGTGGGGATGACACAATCTGAACACATGGCAAAAGCATATAGACCAGATTCGAACCAGAAGTTGGCAACCGGAGTCGTCGTCATGGCAACGCCCATTGTTTAGAGCAGAAAAAGGTGGATAGGCTCTATATCAGAGACAATTTATATGAGACATGCCACTTCCTCAATCCCCAATACAACTATATAGAGAAAACCCGTAACGCCAAATATGGCGGTTGTATACAAATGTCCCGCCCCTCCCGCTGGAAAGCCAATCGTCTGCTTTTAACAGTCAAGCCGGGAAACATTTAAGCCTATCGTCTGGTTCCACTGACGCATGTGCAGTTGATGTTTGCGACAGTGGAGACGTGAACCCTTGCGCATGCGTAGTAAAGTATAACCTGTGGGGAAAAAGGCGTTTTAAACCTTATTTTGGGGCAAAGTCATCAAACTTTTTCAGCGATTTTTATCATATTTTACTGCTGTTTCTATACATGCAGTTTTTATGTCCCCGTAACCAGTGAAAGTGCAGTTCTGACTCTCTGCCCATTCATTTAGAAAGGAGCCTGGTCTTGTTAGTCCGAAATAGCTGCCCGGAGGCGTTGCCAAGATGGCGGCCGAGTGGCATGACTTGCCTAAAAGGACTTTGTCTATATGCACGAACGCTGTTGACGTATTTCCGGTAGAATCTCAGCCAGCGTCTTTACTTCCGCATAGAGCGCGTTCTATTGCGAAGTGTACTAGCGGCAAATCTTTAATAACATTCACACAGCGATTTACGTTATAATTATAGTATTATATAGTTTGACATTTTTGTGATGGCTTCCAGAAAATTTAAATATCAACGGAGGGAAGACAATAGTTCGGCTGAACATTGTGTCCCGTTATGCGAGCCCTCCTCAAAGTTTAACTCTATACTGAGTTTCCACACTTTTCCTGTGGACGAAGAAACACGCAGAAAGTGGATTCACAACATTCGACGTGAGAGATTTAATATCACATCTCATACAAGGGTCTGCAGTCGTCACTTTAAAAGTGATGATCTGATTGAGCCCTCGACCCCTAAAGGACGTCGCTTGCTGCGAAAGGGAGCTGTACTCAAAAGTAGGCCTGTACAATGAATAAAATCTCGATATGGACTATAGTGTCTCAAAGAGACTGCAATTGTTCTAAGCGTCTCTGGGAATGACGAATGTGATCCACTACACACACACTGAAGCACGCGTGACGCTTGTGTTTTTTCAGCATTTCACTGTATTTAGACATGATATAGGCAACACACGTCAACTTCATCGCAGAGCTGCTATGAGAGTCACTTCAACAGAATTTCACAATTTTATTTGATAAAACTATCGTCATTCATTTGTATCATATACACAGACAGAAACTGTAGGCTAATATCTTTACGATAAAATAACTTTATATAATATAAAAAATTATAACAGATATATATTACTATTGCACAGTAGAGTACTTCAAGTTGGCCTAATAAGAATAATAATAATAGTTTATTAAAACACACTAAAAACTCAAATGTATACAACCTACCAAAATAAAAGTTTGGTCTAACTCAAATAAATTATGAAAGAAATTGCACAGTAAAATGTAGGCCTACTTTAAAATAATAACAATGAAATCTATTAAAACGTTATTTTAAAGGAATATCACACAAGTTTTCATAAATGTTTTAATTTAAACAGTAAACTTGCCAAAACAATAACACCATTTTTTTTCTTCAAAAACACAATTTCTAAAAGTAAATTTGTGCCTATAATGTTTTTAAAATATTATTATTATTAAAAAAAAAAATTGGAATATTGTCAGCTGATAAAACCTGTGCTTCAGGGACCATATTCATATAACATCTAAGGCTAAATGTAGGTCTTAACTGGCTGAGTTAGATGATTAACACTAAACAGTAGAAAATCAGTCCAGTCTCCCCAGCTGTAAATGTCATTGGCTGTTAAAGTCTTGTGTTGCTTACAATAAATTGACATGTTGATAACACTTAGTCTTTCATAATGCTCTCAATTACAGGTCAATGCATTATGATGATGCACTGAATGCATTATTTAGTGCGTGTGGTGGTGCTTATGGGGTGACGCTTGGGTTAGTAAAAGACGGGAGTCAGGGTGGGGAGTATCACAGTATACACACTACAAATAACAAGACTACACCACTGCATAAAAGGAACATTAGATAGCAGCAAAGTTGAAGGAGTTTCCATAGCCCGCTTCACTCATGTATTTCTCCATGTCCAGCGGCTCAGACACTCGCAGCACTGCCTGATCATTAGCGCTTCTCTCTCCTGATTGGAGCTTTCTGATCAGCTCAGCCAATAAGACTCGCTTCTTTGGTTTCCACCGACAGCAGGACCCGATAATAGAATATCTAGAGAACAAATGTTACTTTGTTAGTTCATATTATAGTGCCCATCAGACTAAAATAGATTAGTGTTGACTAATAAGTTTACAGTTTAGACAGTGTCTGATCACACATTTGTGTTTTAATATAGAAAATAGTTGAAGTTGTTGTTGTTTTAATAGCGAGCCCTTCTCAGGAGACTTAAAGGGATAGTTCACCCAAAAAGTACATTTGTCATCATTTACTAACCCCCAAGTTGTTCCAAACCTGTATGAATTTCTTTCTTCTGCTGAACTCAAAGTATGATATTCTGAAGAAAGTAAGTAACAGTTGATTGGCCCCATTGACTTCCACAGTCATTTCTTTTCCTCCATACTATGGAAGTCATTGAACCCCATCAACTGTTTGGTTACCCGTATTCTTTCAAATAATTATCGTCTTTTGTGGTCAGCAGAAGAATTTTTTTTTTACAGGTTTTGAACAACTTTGGGGTGAGTAAATGATGACAAAACTAGCCTATCCCTTTAATAGAGATCTCAGTTATGTTTTATTTAATTGTTTGTTTTAGATTGTCCTGAAATGCCCTAGAAGAAATGTATCTGAAAATGACACAATTTTTGACATATACAGTATATTTGCATGGATCAACAAAATTGATGTGGACCACTAATTTGGGAATTTTATGAGAAATGTTGGAGCTCATAATAAGATTAAGATCTTTGACTTTTAATATCAGACTTTGGGAGGCATTGTGGAGATTTCTTTATCAAAAAACAGTATAAGTCTATGGTGTAACCTATATGCTTTTTACATAAAATTGTTTATGTGTGAGGGTAAAGTGACGTACAGTGTATTGGAGCAGTTGGGGGGTTTGGTTATTGTGTTCTCTCTCTGTAAATGCTGCAGAAGTTCACTGGCCATGATGTTGGGAAATGGGGGATCTCCTGAGTTTAGAAACAAAGAGGTAAAAATCTTTAGACATTTGAACAAATTTGGTTAATTTTTTTCATAGAAGTGGAACCCAAATACAACCATGCAGCTGTAGCGTTCTCTTTTAAAGGGCCCCTATCATGGATTTTTGAAAATGACCTTTCATGTAGTGTGTAATATAGCTCTAAGTGAATAAAAACATCCTGCAAAGTTTTAAATCTGAAAGTGCACCATATACACTCACCGGCCACTTTATTAGGTACACCTGTCCAATTGCTCCTTAACACTTAATTTCTAAGCAGCCAATCACATGGCGGCAACTCAGTGCATTTAGGCATGTAGACATGGTCAAGACAATCTCCTGCAGTTCAAACCGAGCATCAGTATGGGGAAGAAAGGTGATTTGAGTGACTTTGAACGTGGCATGATTGTTGGTGCCAGAAGGGCTGGTCTGAGTATTTCAGAAACTGCTAATCTACTGGGATTTTCACGCACAACCATCTCTAGGGTTTACAGAGAATGGTCCGAAAAAGAAAAAACATCCAGTGAGCGGCAGTTCTGTGGGCGGAAATGCCTTGTTGATGCCAGAGGTCAGAGGAGAATGGCCAGACTGGTTCGAGCTGATAGAAGGGCAACAGTGACTCAAATAACCACCCGTTACAACCAAGGTGGGCAGAAGAGCATCTCTGAACGCACAGTACGTCGAACTTTGAGGCAGATGGGCTACAGCAGCAGAAGACCACACCGGGTGCCACTCCTTTCAGCTAAGAACAGGAAACTGAGGCTACAATTTGCACAAGCTCATCGAAATTGGACAATAGAAGATTGGAAAAACGTTGCCTGGTCTGATGAGTCTCGATTTCTGCTGCGACATTCGGATGGTAGGGTCAGAATTTGGCGTCTACAACATGAAAGCATGGATCCATCCTGCCTTGTATCAACGGTTCAGGCTGGTGGTGGTGGTGTCATGGTGTGGGGAATATTTTCTTGGCACTCTTTGGGCCCCTTGGTACCAATTGAGCATCGTTGCAACGCCACAGCCTACCTGAGTATTGTTGCTGACCATGTCCATCCCTTTATGACCACAATGTACCCAACTTCTGATGGCTACTTTCAGCAGGATAATGCGCCATGTCATAAAGCTGGAATCATCTCAGACTGGTTTCTTGAACATGACAATGAGTTCGCTGTACTCAAATGGCCTCCACAGTCACCAGATCTCAATCCAATAGAGCATCTTTGGGATGTGGTGGAACGGGAGATTCGCATCATGGATGTGCAGCCGACAAATCTGCGGCAACTGTGTGATGCCATCATGTCAATATGGACCAAACTCCCTGAGGAATGCTTCCAGCACCTTGTTGAATCTATGCCACGAAGAATTGAGGCAGTTCTGAAGGCAAAAGGGGGTCCAACCCGTTACTAGCATGGGGTACCTAATAAAGTGGCCGGTGAGTGTATAAAGTTATTGTCTTTCAAAAGTAAGAGTCAACTTTTGAGTCAATGAAATGAATTGTTTTTCAAATGAGTCATAAGCCGTTTCATTTTGACGTCAAGACAAAACATTAGCCCGCCCACTTATTGCGCGCACAGACACCAGGGAAACCTCAAACCGGCAGCTGATCCTGTGGATACTGGAGAGCATCATGGGGAGAGGAGACGCTGTGCTCTACAATGTGACGGTAAAGACATTTTCTTTCCACTGCCCAAAGACGAGCATGTGAAGAATCTGTGGTTAAAATTCATCTTTACCTTGATACTACAGCAGTATAATCATAAACTTGTCCTGTTACCTTTATTTTACTGACGACTGCTTCTCAAATATCGAGAATTATTCTATTATTACTCTGAATTATGCCACTATTACATAAAACTGTCCATTAATGGAGATTGTCTGTCGTTCTCACTACTTTGAGGAAATATTAAGCATGAAGCAAGATTTGTTTGTTACATCAGTCATTCACACTAGAGCTCGGCTATTAGTTACCTCAAACTGAGTAGTGAATAACTTAAACGTCCTACTCGAGTCGTCCTTGCGATGGAGGTTCGGGTTGAATGAATTGTTCTTCTTCTTCTAGTGTTTCATCTTCGGACTTGCACTCGGATTCATATGGGAAAATCGACGTCATTGTTCGTTACTGTGTTTAGTTTACAGTGAAGGAAGCCTCAGGACACACAGAGCTGTCGGTGTTATGGCAATGGGAAGGACGCGGTAAACCAATCACAACAGACTGAGCTGTCTGGCCAATCAGAGCAGAGTAGCTCGCGGAAAGGAGGGATTTAGAGAGATTGATTCATTTGGCGAGTCATTTGAGAATCATTGAAAATCTGGTGAAGTGCAAATGTATATTATGAGAAAATGAAACAGTTTTTTGTCGTTTGATGCATGCAAAGCAAACCGTTTGTAGGAGACTCCAAAACAACATTAGGAAACTTTAAAAGATCCATGATAGGGGCCCTTTAATAAGAGTGATTTTTGTCTTATTGAATGACAGGCACACTCACCTAAAGTCACCATTTCATAGAGCAAAATGCCAAAGGACCATCTATGGAGGATTCAACAGAAATGTACAGATATAACATTGACTGAGAAACATTGATTGAGAAAACATTGACTGAAAGTAAACTCACATGTCACTGCTTTGCTGGAGAGGTTGCTGTCCCAACACCTCTGGTGCTTGCCACTTTCTCATTTCCATATCTTCCACATCTTTTATAGAGCCTGCACTCATTTGCCTGCGATATGCCGGACCCAAACCCCACAGCTTGACCGACAGGTCCCGACCAACCAGGACACTTCGAGCCCTCACATTGCCATGGATGTAATTCTTACTATGCAGATACTCCTGGAAAATCAAGACCGGTTGTGTCAGAACAAGAGCATTTGATATTGGGTGTGACAATATATTTATTTTACATTGTAAAATCATAAATGCTCCAGTGCTCATGACTGTCCATGATTAATGCATGCCAGAGTCAAACAAAGTAAAGGGCTCGTATTGATTTATGAAGTTGACAGTATGGGCTGAAAGCATGCATGAGTGGCTCATAAAAACTCTCCATTCATGTATATGCTTTTACACATTGACAGGCTTTCGTGATTTAACTGACTTGTCAATATGATTGTATATATCTTGCAAGCTGATTTGTTATCTAACCAGAGCAGATCCAATCTGAGCGCCCATGGTAAAGATTCGTTTTTCAGTCATGTCACACGGTGCTGCCTGACCTGTGTGGTCCTGTGAAAGAGAGTTACAGTCAGTCAAAACAAAGGTGAGGTTTAAACTTACAGTTTGACTTTTAATCAATCCATTACAAATGAGATCATCAGTAATGACATAACCTCTACATCATTCATTCGCAGGTGACCTCTAGCTCAAACAACTGATCATTCAGAGAGTTTAATGTCAATATTTTACAGTAATTGCAAGACATGTCATCTTTATCTATCAACATTTTTTAATTCAGGTCTGTTAGATTTGAGGTCGTTTAAAGTTTGGGGTCGGTATCATTTTAAAATATTTTTAAAGGGGTGGTAAAAAATGCCATTTTCACAAGATGTAAAATAAATCTCTGATGTCCCCAGACTGTGTGTGTACAGTTTTAGCACAAAATACGCCACAAATATTTTTATATAGCATGTTAAAGTTGTCACTTTTTGAGGCTTTGCAAAAACGCACAGTTTTGTGCCTGGCACTTTAAATGCAAATTAGCTGTTAGAGGGCGAGGTTTCAAGAGCTCTTGTGTGTGTGTTAGCAGCTGCGATTACCTCACGCAGACACACTAAAATGACAGAAACTGTTCTGCCTTTAAAGGTGCCCTATAATGTGAAATTGAATTTATGTTGGCATAGTTAAATAACAAGAGTTCAGTACATGGACATGACATACAGTGAGTTTCAAACACCATTGTTTTCTCCTTCTTATTTAAATCTCGTTTTTAAAAAACACCCCTGAAAAACAGGCGAATCTCCACATAATACCGACTGTGACGCAACAGTCGGGGATCACGCCTCCAAAGATTTGCATATCCCAGCCCTCAATGACAAGCACTGCGCAGCCGAGTCATCGGAACAAGCGAGGATCAGAGAGAAAATGGCAGATCATGGAATAAATGCTATGTTCCAGGCTGTGCAGGGGATGTGAGGTATTTTCATACCCTTCCCACAGAAAAGAAATGTCAACAGGCGTGGACGCGTGGTTGATGTTTATATATAATCGGATACCGCAACAGTTTAATTCGAAGTTGTTAGTTTGCTCTGCCCATTTCACCACGGACTTATTTTCGAACCTGGGACAATATCAAGCTTCTCTTAGCGTCTCAAACTGAAGAAGGGGGTAATTCCAACTATATTCCCGCAACCGGTAAGTAGTGATTTTATTAAAGATAATTTACACTGTGTTAGATCCAGCGCAAGATCCTAGTACAGTAATAGCAAACTCCAAGTAACGAGCATACATAACTAACGTTAAATAGGCTAATTCTCGGTGAAAAAAGTATACAGAAAGCGGTCAAAGAACAATCCACACAGCGCGAGTTTATCTCTCTTGCCAAACTCGTTATGAAATCAATGACGCTGTTACACTCCACAACGAAGCTCTCATAGAAGTAGGCTATGTCATCGTTTGCATTGGTGAAAGCATTAGAGAGAGAAACTGCGTTGTCTCGCGATCAACAGACTGTCATCTGCTTGCTCAATGCTCATCACAGCAACATTTTATGTGATGGAAATAGATTTAAATACTTTAAAAACATCTCACGATTCGTTAATCTCGATAGCTGTAATAGTTAAAACGTATATAACAGCTGTAATAAAAGTATTCGAGAGAGTTTCACATGTCATATTTCATATGCAAGCATGTCAGCCAATCACAGCAGTGGCCGGTTCTCACAGCAGACACGCCCCTTCCAACAGAGTGTTCAAATCAGAGACTAAAATCAGGCTAGGAAAAATGCCTTTTATTTCTAAATTATGACTATTTTTGATCTAAAAAACATACTAACATTATAAGGGCAACCCAGGAAACATTATAAAATAATAAAAAAAAACATTCTAGGGCACCTTTAATGTTCAAACGGAGTCAGACAAAGATGGAGAGACTCAAGAAGAAGTGACAACATGTAGAATGCAACAGGACGTCTCCGAATGGTTAGTTGATAAATGTATGTTGCTGATGTGGAGTTAACTATCTGCAATTAGGATCTTCTGTCATGTTAATCATAAATCGCTTGTATATGAACTATTGTGAGATGCACACAGAATGACTTTCTATTGCATGTGAAAAGACAGATGCTAAAGTTTGAGCTGACTCACAAATGTACTATTATACAACAACTTTTCCTCTTCTCAACATGGACTGCGTGTTCCCGGGGGCGGGGTTTATATTTAGGGTTGGTGATGTCACTAACCCGTGAGGAATGTCATGTAGTCCCTACCAGCCGTTTGTTGTAGTCCTTAAAAAACGATTTCTTTAAAAGCGTTGTAACTTTGCAGATGTTGTTTATGCTCAAACAGCAACATTACACACTAACTAAAGTTAGAAAAGTGAAATCATACTTTACCACCCCCTTAAAATAAGTCTCTTATGCTCCCCAAGGCTGCATTTATTTTATTAAAAATACAGTAAAAACAGTAACATTGTGAAATATTATTACAATCTAAAAACGTTTTTGTCTATTTTAATATATTTTAAAATGTGGAAAAGCATCATTACTCCAATCTTCAGTGTCACATGATCCCTAATTCTTTCTAATATGCTTCTTTTTTTTTCTTTTTTTTATGAAACTGTGATAAAAAAAACTTTCATGAATTTTTTTGTACAATTTTAAATGACTGTCACTTTTGATCAATTTAATGCATCCGTGCTGAATAAAATTATGAATCTGGCTGACCCCAAACTTTTTGTACAGTAGTGTAAATTTTATATATTTATTTTAGGGCTGTCAAATGATTAATCACGATTAATCGCATCCAAAATAAAAGTTTGTGTTTACATAATAAATGTGTGTGTAGTACTGTGTATAATTATTTTATATATATAAATACATACACATGCTTGTATATATTTAAGAAATATTTGCATGTATATACTATATATAGATTTATATATAATTTATATTATATATAAATATAAATATTTTATATATAAATAACGAATTTTTCTTAAATATATAAATCCACGTGTGTGTACTTATATATACAAAATAATTTTACACAGTACACACACATTTATTATGTAAACACAAACTTTTATTTTGGATGCGATTAATCGTGATTAATCATTGGACAGCCCTAATTTATTTTTATACATAAAATGTGTCTATAAAGATTCTGCATACACGCTAACAGACATGTAAATTAAAAGCCACAACACAATTAAATAATTTAAAATATTATAAATATACAAGCATTTAAAAAACATTATTTAGTTATTTTATAATTCGTTAGCCTCATAGCATAATTGCCTAAGTCATATTTCAATGTCTTTGGAAAACAAGAAAAAACAAAAAATGACTTAGGCAATTATGCTATGAGGCTAACGAATTATCAAATTAAATCAAAACGTTGATCTTTCTTTTCTAGGAAAACAGATCTCATCTTGCATTTTTGTCCAATAAAATTAACTCTAGGATAAGAACATTTGTTTTTTCATTATCGAAATAGTATCAGATAATGTCTGTCATGTGAACTAAACAGGGATAATCCCCTTTCACACCCAAATTCCTGTTTCAAATGGAAATATGTCAAACAGGAAAGGAACCTAAACTTGTTAAGCCAGTTTATGACATATTTAGCCATCTGAAATCTATTGAATCTTTTCCCCCTGCAAGACTGAAAATGCAGCATTACTCTGAGTCTGTACCTGTCTGCACCTCCACAGGAAGCTCAGCAGGTCTCCGTGTTCCAGCTGTTCTACCACTATTGTCAAGGGTGTACGCACAGTCTCCACCCCCAGGACTTTAGGCAGCGATGGATGCGATCCCAACTCTGAAAGGAAGTGGGGAAACCCCAGAAAGGACTGGAGCTCTCTGGCATTGGCTGATTCTGTATGGGGAAAAATTGGAGTAGAAAGTAAGATTGTTCAGTTTATTGTAAGTGCAATACATAAACTATCCATCTATCTATCTATCTCTCTGTCCATCTTTCTCTCTATCTATCTATCTGTCCATCCATCCATATGTATTTCTTTGTCCATCTATTCAAATATATCTGTCTATATATCTATCTGTCCATCTGTCTCTCTGTCTATCTCTCTGTCTGTCCATATATCTCTCTGTCCATCTATCTATCCATCTACAGTATCTCTCTGTACAGCTATCTCTCTTTCCATCTACAGTGTATCTCTCTGTCCATCTATCTTTCTATCGATCTATCTATCTATCTATCTATCTATCTATCTATCTATCTATCTATCTATCTATCTATCCGTCTTGTCTGTCTATCCATCCATTCTGCATCGTTTTAGAGAATCAAAACAGCAACATTCTAAACATAGTGAGCATCGATGCTCCCTGGTTTTCACAGTGCATTGTGGGACTTTTTTCAGTGAGTGAAAGTTTCAGTGCACTGGAAGGATTTTGCAATTGAGACAGCCCTTAAAATGACCGACCCCATGATCAATGGCCTGACTACTCTACTAGGGTAATGATTGAGACATTATGGCTAAGTTAAAAAAAAATTAAAGGTCAGATCATACAGACATAGCTGGACAACTAATAAAAACGAATACAAATTATATCACATATAAAATGACTAAACCCTAAACTAAAATTAAAACTACAAATATGAATCCATACTATAATAGTTTATAAATTATATTAGAATAACACTGATCCAACCTTACCTTTAAGCATGCGTAAAATGACTGGCTGGCTGTCCATGACAGCTCTGTGTAAAGTGAAGTTGTCCTGTTTCGCTGAGAAGGTGGGGGCGAGAGGAGACACCATCTGGAAGGTGCCCGGATGCCTCACCGTGGTGTCCTGGGGTACTGCAGGCTGGGAATTCTGCATGTCATGGTGAGGTTGGGCTGTCATGGGAATAATCTCATGTTCCATTGGGTTCAGCTCAGCCGGAGCTGTTGTTGCAAAGTAAATCAAAAGATTAAGAGATGAAAAAATTGTTAAAAGAATTTTATATAACCCATATATAAACCTTTATATAAACACTTTGATAGTTAATGAACTAGATAATCTATTAATAAACATTGTGATCACTCATAAAGGGAAAGCCCTTTAAATAAAGATAGTGATCATGCATGGTCAGGAAGGCTTATAAATAAACATTGCAATCATGCATGAAATGGAAGACCTTTAAATAAACAGAATACAACGACTTGAGTATTTGGTGTGTGTAACAAATTCAGATGCCGTAGCTACCATCAATGCCTTGCAGGTGCCGTCTGTTGCTGTTACGGTGGCTGTATGTGTTGTTATGGTGTTGTGTGTCATCTTTTTCATTTCTGTGGTGTCCATAAAGTTGTGATGGCTTATGGGAGCATTTGAGCACAAACAAAATGATCAGCGTGGCAAGAAAGGCCACGAGAAATAGCACTGGAATGATGATCAGTTCCACTTCATAAAAAAGTACCTCTGTAAGGAAAACAGAAGCACAATGGGAGTAGAAAGGTGGATTTTTTGTGGGATGTGTGCTGGCATGTTTTTGTCACAGATAGAGTTGAGGGTGTGTCATGTAATTGGACACCTGATCACCCTCTCAAACTTGATTGATCTAGTCTCCTCCCACTTCTCTACACCAATGACATCACAGTGCTCTTTTTATGCATTTGGTGTAAATGATGAGTTTAAGGGTGTTTACACTACAATAATGTACTACAAACAGAAAAGTTTGCACAGATGACAACGTTGTCAAAATGATCCCCGTTGACAAATCCACGAAAACAAATAAAAGGCTGTATTGTGCATGCCAGCCCAGTTGGCGAGGTCACACTTTGAAAAGAAACACTACAATAACGGTATCACTGGTGTGTGTAAAAACTTCAACCGTTTGCAATTTTCAGGCCCCCAAAACACTGTTGTTGTGTAAATGAATTGGCAAAATGCATAAAAAGTTTTGTTGAAAATGGCATGGAAACAGATCCTTGATAAGTCAGGCCCCTTTCTGAAAGATGGCTGTGACACATAGGGTACATTTACATGACAACAATGTAAGGCAAGGCAAGTTTATTTATATAGCACATTTCATACAAAATGGTAATTCAAAGTGCTTTACATAGAAGAAAGTAAAATAATCAAAAGAAATAAGAATATTTAAAGGTGCAAAACGCAAGTCTCTGAGTTTTTGTAGAACTACGCCCCCTCTGGTGACAAGCGAAACTGCAACCAGTTGAGTGGTGGCACTAGACAAAATTTTTCTTTTCTTTACTTTACGTGGAGTTTGCGTTGGGGTTTGGAATGGACTACAAGCCTTTGAATCCATCTTCTACCTTTGACGCACGAGTTGTCTTCGCTGATGCGGAGAATGGCGGCTTATACACAAACCTGCGAGACATAGCCTGGTGAGCGTGAACGCGCATGACGTCAGTCTCGAATTCGAGCCCGAATCCCTCTTATATATTTTACTGTACAGGATTATAGAGGCAATCTCAGTGAGCAGAGAAGGGCTCATTCAGCCCATCAGGCAGTTCTTTAAGCATGCATAGGATAGAAAAACAGGTATTTTTAACATGAAAAGTTGCGCAATGCACCTTTAAAACAGTTTAGAATTATAAACAGTTGGACACACATTGGCACAGTGCTCATTCAGTAAATGCATGGCTAAACAGATGTGTTTTGAGTCTGGATTTGAATGTGACTACTGTAGGAGCACATCTGATCTCTTCTGGAAGCGGGTTCCAGCTATGGCTGGTATAATAACTAAAAGCAGACTCACCATGCTTAGAGTGAACCCTTGGTATTCCTAGCTGATGTGATCCAAATTATCTG